>BPLR01015171.1:0-74400 GCA_021605095.1 Caerostris extrusa
TACGTATTGCTGTTTTGAGAATTTTTTATGGTCACACTTTTATTTCCATAAAGGAAATAACATTTTTTATTATATTTTCCATATTTTAAATATTAAATATTTGTTTAAAAAGAAACAAATCATTTAGCTAGAACTAAGCTAAATCACACTTGCTTCACGTCCATTCAGAATGTCGCTCTTAGCTAATTCCAAACAAAACATCTGGTTGTTCATAGACCAATACAGCTTTGTTCAGATATTGCAGGATCTAAACATATATATTTCATGTTCTGTTGGTGTTGCTTTGATTTCCTTTTACATGAAAAGAGGAAACGACATATAAAAAAGGATATAAGAAAAATAGGAATTCAAAGGCAGAATACAAAACATTGCCCTGAATTCCCTAAAAAGACTTGACATTCATTCCAAAATCAAACGAAAGAAGCATTTCATAGAGGAGTAATTTGCATTCTTGCATGCAGACGCCATCAATGTGTATAGATGTTGCATAGGGACTATATTTTATTTAAAGTTTAAAGAAAATGTATATATATGGCAGTATATGGTAATATATATATATATATATATATATATATTATATATATATATATATATATGTATATATATATATTATATATATATATTATATATTATGGATATATATATATATATATATATATATATATATATATATATATATATATATATATATATATATATATATTATATATATGGCAAGCGCATTTTTTGGCAAAACGTTAGTTAATGTTAAGAATGAATACAATATGCTATGAGTTTTTTATCTAAAAATACTTCTTCAAAAAACCTTCAAGATGTTAATTATTTTGTCAATATAAATTTACGTAGTAAATGAAATTGCAAATGTAATTACTTTGAAATTGGTCCACTTTTCGCAAAAAGTCATAATATTTAGTAAAAATTATACTGCATAATTTCTTTAGTTCATTTTTATACATGTGGCAATATTGTTAATTATATAAATTTTTCGATCGTTCATTGGAATTTTTTTTTTTTTTTTTTTGTTGTTTACATCTGAGTGGTCGGACTCCGTAGCTAGAATTGAAAATGCTATTAATAACATGTTCTGTTTGTTCACCATGCTGTATAAAACTTCATTTGATGAAAATGCGAAGTTATAAAGACTAGATGTATCACCCAGACGAGGACGGCCACGGGAAATTTAAAATTATAATACTAGCACCTTTCTATCATTATGCCAGGCCCATCACATGCGAAAAATTCAACGACAGGATGGATCTATTACCTTATATTCCTTCGTGATACATCATGACTATTTTCTAAAACGGTCTCATATTGATAAAAATTAAAAGGGCCCATATTTATATAAAAGTTGTAATGAAAGTCATTAAAAGTGCATTACCTGGAGAAATATTGAAATTAAGCCTTTTTAGTTTGATTTTTTATACATTTAATAAAAATTTCATAAAAAATGGTTTGATTCAATTGAAATCCCCATATTTAATATTTCATAAATGTATGATTTTCACATTTCGGTTACTGTGAAAGTTACTAAGTTGTTCTGTTATTGAGTCTATTTGAGTATAAATTTCTTTTTAACTAATACTTTAAAGATTATAGACTTCAATCAATTTAGCATTTAAAAACATAAATGAACGTATCAACCTGGACCAATAATTTTCAAACCATTCAAATACAAACTCTTAAATACACTGAAGTGACAAAAGTCATGGGATAGCAATATTTTCAGATGGCAGTAGCATCGCGTAGAACAGGTATAAATGCGCAGTGCTTTCGCAGAGCTTTCATTACTGTTCAAGTTATTCATGTGAAGAGGTTTTGACGTGATGATGACCGCACGACGGGAATTAACAGACTTTGAACGCGGAATGTTAGTTGGAGCTAGACGCATGGGTCATGCCATTTCGAAATCGTTAGGGAATTCAACATTCCCAGATCCACTGTGTCAAGAGTGTGCCGAGAGTATGAAATTTCAGGCATAACATCCCACCATCGACAGCGCAGTGGTCGACCGCCTGCACTAAACGACCGAGACCGGCGACGTCTGCAAGAGTCGTAAATTCTAACAGACAAGCAACACTGCGTCAAATAACCGTAGAAGTCAATGTGGGACGTACAAGGGAATTGTCTGTTAGAACTGTGCGGAGAAATTTGGCTTTCTTGGGCTATTCCAGCAGAAGACTGACTCGAGTGCCTTTACTGACAGAACGACATCGCTTGCAGCGATTCTCGTGGGCGCGTGAGCATATCGGTTGGTCCCTAGATGAATGGAAAACCGTGGCCTGGTCCGATGAGTCACGATTTCAGTTGGTAAGAGCTGATGGTAGGGTTCGAGTGTGGCGCAGACCCCACGAAGCCATGGACCCAAACTGTCAGCAAGGCACTGTTCAAGCTGGTGGTGGCTCCGTAATGGTGTGGGCTGTTTTTTCATGGCATGGACTTGGTCCTCTGGTGCGACTGGACCGAACATTGACTGGAAATGCTTATGTTCAGCTACTTGGAGATCACTTGCAGCCATTCATGGACTTCATGTACCCAAACAACGATGGGATTTTTATGAATGACAATGCGCCATGTCACCGGGCCACAACTGTTCGCGATTGGTTTGAAGAACATTCTGGACAATTCCAACGAATGATCTGGCCACCTAGATCGCCCGACATGAATCCCATCGAGCATTTATGGGACATCATCGAGAGGTCTTTTCGTGCCCAAAATCCTGCACCATCAACGCTTTCACAATTATGGACGTCTATTGAGACAGCATGGCTCAATATTCCTGCAGAAGACTTCCAACGACTTGTTGAGTCCATGCCACGTCGAGTTGCTGCACTTCGCCGGGCGAAAGGAGGGCCGACACGATATTAAGAGGTATCCCATGACTTTTGTCACTTCAGTGTAATATTAACTTAATATAAACTCTTAACTTTAGATAGTATAAAATGGACTTTCAAAGAAACTTTTCATTTGTGTCTTATAATTTATATGAAGGTTTCAATTTTTAAAGGATACCGTAGTTCTATTCATTTATTAAATATAATTTTTTTATCGATAAAAGAATGAATTTATTAATATTGTTAACCTTTTTAAGCTTTTATTTAAAGCATTTTTCAATTGTTTTGCAATCCCAATAATTTTACAGCACTTTGGAGCACAGAAAGCCCATTTGAATTGGCAATTAAATTTACAGGAGATGCCAGGAACACAACAAATATTCCCAAATCTTGTTAGCTCATAGGAAAAGGTGGAATGGTTCAGATCGATCGTCTTAGATTCTATTTACTGTCTCGGATTTAAATTGAATTTTCGAAACCTGAGGAAATCCCTCTTTAAAGACCAAACATCAGAAATAACCAATAAAATGTTTCGGTAAAGAGAAATTTACCTCATTAGCATTTACTGTTAAAAATATTAATTTGTTTAGTTTATTCGTTACTTATTTACAATCATAAACTGATGAGTTATTTGTTTACAGTCATAAATAAGCGCCATTATTAATCTGATTAAAAGTATTTTCTTGTAAACATTGCTCTGAATTAAGAATTTCAGGAGAAATATTCACAAACATGTGAAAGGAAATTCTACAGAAATACGAGTTTTAAAATGACTTTAAGAGTATAACAAGGGTACTTCCAACTTTATTTCAGAAAAGATACTCTTCTTATACATTTCACATAGATAACTATAATTTTATAGTTAATGCTTTTATTTAGATTTAAAAATGGCTTCAAGAACGATGTGATTTTACTTCTTATAAGTATTCTCTTGTAGTAATTGATGCAGTTTTGTTTCCAGTAGAAAATATTTCCGTTTTTCAAATTTTTTGGTACACGAGATTCTGTATATTAAAAAGCCATATTAAGTACAAGAAACTCTGTATAGTAACATAAATTAAAAAAAAAAATTTCAGTATGATTTAAGGAATATTTAATGGCTACATTTGAAATAGAGTAATAAAAAAGAAATTCAAAGAATGCTTTTCGTTGTTCTATATAATTAAAGGCTCTGCCAAGCAAACTACTGATTTATACATATTAGACAGAAAAGAAGAAAAAATTACAGAATAGCGTTAATT
This sequence comes from Caerostris extrusa, assembly GCA_021605095.1. Taxonomy (NCBI): domain Eukaryota; kingdom Metazoa; phylum Arthropoda; class Arachnida; order Araneae; family Araneidae; genus Caerostris; species Caerostris extrusa. Next base: position 4,076 of record BPLR01015171.1, read on the forward strand.
ATGTAAACATCCAATTTTAATGTGTACTGCGAAACACATAATTTCGTTCGTTTTTCTCTATAATTTCTTATTATTAGAGATGACATATGAAACGAATAACTTTTGAGAAAAAGGAAAAAAATACAAAGTAAATTATAGTTAATTCTAAACTGTACAATGACGGGAATTCGTGATTGCTTTTAGAATATCTTTAAAACTATCACACCCGCAAAAAACTTTTAAACAACTATATTTATTTGAAATAGTATTTCAAGTTAATTCAGAACCAAAGTAAAGCTCAAAATATATATTTTTTCAATCGTGATTTTCTAGTGCAGGAAACATAATTTGTTTTAGGAACTAGACAGGAAAAATAATAGAAAATTATAAACCGATTATTATTCGAAAAATAGCATGCAAAATTCTTTAAAATTGCCCTAATATTTAATCGTTGGTTATTGTAATAAGTAGAAAATTTTTTAAAAATTATGGTTTTTTTTCTATGTGTTTTGTTTAAATTAATGATTATAAGAAAATGAGAAATTTTTTTTTTTTCCTGCTACTATATGAAAAACTGACTTGGAATTATTTGATTTATGTCATAATGTTCAAAGAAGCACTTAAACACTATAAAATGTATAATTAAATTTACAAACAATCAAGTTGAATAAAACTAAATTTTTACAAAAAATGATTTACTTGGTTTACAAAGAATTCTTTAAAAATTGCTGAAAAATTATCTTCTTTAGATGAATACTAAATATAATTTAAACATTTCATAGCTAAGTAATACCTTCAATTCCTTCATTGATATGTAATGTGTTTGTGTAATCAATTTGTCATCATCGACATAAAAAATATCATTTCTAACTTCAATGCATGCCATACATTTTTTATTGTAGATTAGATTAATAATCTCTTCAATGAAATTTTTAACAGATATTTTATTCGATATATCTTATATTCGATAAATTATTTATTGAAACCTCACTAATTGCCATCAATGCTCTTTTAAGATGATTTTTTTCAATCCTACTATTAGTTCACACTCTCCCTCTATATATCTTGTTCAAATTTTCAATCGCTATTAAAATACTTTTTATTCATCCACTCAAGTTCTTTTTCATATTTTTGAACTTGTAGTGAATGACACTTGATGTTAATACAGTTCTTTTCAAATATTAATTCATTAATTAAATTTAATTAATTCATTTTAGTTTTTTATAGATTTAAGTTGCATGTATCTAATAATAGATGGAGCCTGATGTAAGAGGAAAATTTCAACTTTATTTGTAAAGGACTTTTCTGCAATATAGTGAAAAAAGTACTTCGCGTCCGTAGCTTATTCTTCAAGCTACACACACTTCCTGGTAGTGCTATGAGTAACGTCTGTGCAGCGCTTGTTTAAAGCATCCAAGACAACTGTCTTGGATGTCAGCTGCAATAGAACAAAAAAATGCTTGTAATCGTTCCTTATTTAATATTATTATAATGTATATTTCGTATAATTTGAATATTACTTGAAATTATTACGGTCTGCATTTTTAATTGCAAGTGTGCTAATTTGATTTTTCTTTTTATATAATTTGGAGCAAATTAAACACAAAAGTTGATAGACATTACAAAAGTATTGCAGACAGATTTTGGAAAATATTTATTTTTCCATCTTTCAAACGTAAATAGAAATAAAGAATGGATTACTAGTTTAAATGGAACTTTTCAAATCATGTTCTTGTCATTTCTAATGTGCTGCGAGTATTTATCTAAAGCAACTTTGTAATTGTTAAGAAACAAATGAATCGTTTTCCAAAGCAGTGCAGTTCAAGTGATAGTTTTGATAGTTAGTTCGTTTCTTTGACTTGTCGTCGTCTTTGTAAATATTTATTTGGCAAAAGGTATTTAATTACAGTAAATGTACATTATCTGTTGATTCTGCTAAATTCTCAATAAATAGATACTACAAATACACTTAAAAATTCAAAATATAAAATAAATACCTTCTTACTAAAACAAGGATATTTAATACTAAATTAGTTCTATAAGAATTATAAGTATCAATGATACTTTCCTAAAAGTTATGTAAAATACACACAAACCATCGTTTTTCTTGCATCATTTGGATTTAAAAATTTAATTACATTGATTTTGATCAAAGAAACAGCATAGACCACAATCCAGGTCTAACTGATTAAAAAAATAAAATAAATTATTCAATCAAATTCAATCAAAATAAAAATAAAATATTTTTTTTTTTTTTGATTGAAAAACTTGATTCAATAAAATTTTAAGTCAGGATCTTGATCAATATTCTGTTTTTCTATCTTTGTCTATTATCTTACTCACATGAAAAAATCTCATTTATAATTGCTAACAAGAGTCAATATTTTATGAAATTATCAAGAACATGCTAACTTTTAAAATTGCTTCGAATAAAAATAACTCTGATCGTTGTAAAATAAATCTTTGCAATAACTTTTGGATATTAATGAAAATACACATTCAATCATAAATGTTAGCAAATCAATGAACAGATACCAATTGAATAATATTTTCTTTCACTGCTTAGTTACTACTGAGAAGTTAAATAAGTATGAAACCAATAAGGCTTAAATCCAATGAGTGATAGCTTGCTGTTTAATATATAACATCTTTTCCTCCTTCATATATATGTTTATATATTATATTATATAGTATAAGAGTGATTATAAAAAAAACCTTTTTCGATCTATGAGTCCCTAGCTAACATACAATTCAGAGGAATTGGATGAAATTTGGTTCAAGATATTTGAGATGTGCGCTCAAGAATCATAAGAAAAGCAATAGTTAAATTCTAACAGTTATGGTTACAGTGGTACGATTGTAAAAATTTCAGATGAAAAACCCTACTGTCTCTTATTAGAATGTGATTTTTTTTTTCAGCTAAAAATCATAAATAACGCTGGAACGTTACCTGTAGCACGAAATTCTCCGACGCTAGACAACCTAAGAAGAAAAGTGAAAATTATCAATAAAGTCAGAAAAGCAACAGGAAACAAACATTTTAATGCGTTTCACAAATGTTCCATGTGAAAACCTTTACACACAATGACACTTTGCATGGGGCAGATCACTGAAGCTCATATCATGCAAGAGGAATCTGTTGAACTTGACGTCTGATGGGATATTTCAAATCAGATAATGTTTGCGAATTAAATGTATACACTTTAGAATTACTGCATACTGTAGTCATTGAGCTTTAAATTACCTTTCTTCCGTTTTTTTTTAGCATGATTTATAATTCATTTGTTAAAGCAAGAATATCTTCTCGCACACTTGTAATTAAATGTTATAACATTAATTTTACAGTACTTCATTTTAAGGAGAATACAATTGTAATAAAAATCAAATTATAGAAAAGTGTATAAGAAAGGAACAAACTGAGAAACGAATTAAAATTTTTAGCATTAACATAATTAATGATTTGAAGCTTTTAGAAGTTGCTATAATTTGTAATTTTAGAAGTTATTTTACAAAATATTTATAACATCCCTTTAAATTATTGTTATTCAGATATCTTGTGAACCACAATATATATATATTCCATTTCGTTGTTGCAGCTTATGCGCACTTCGAATTTTGAAAAAAAAAAATTTTTAGAGACGCCTGAAGGTGATGTCTTTCAGAATGTTTGCATTGCGAAATCAATGATGTTTTTCATACAATCTACGTGTAGTGAATATCAGTAGTAGCTCTTCTTGTAGCATGATGATGGATAAAAGTGATCCAGGTTTCTTGTACTTAAAGAATAAATTTCCTAGAATCAGTTAGACTAATTAAAAGAGGATATATATGTAGGCACACAGATATTTGGGGCCTAACGGCCGAGTGGCTATTGTTCCGGCGCTCAGTACCATAGGTTTCGGGTTCGAATCCCGGCGGCAACATGAAGGTTTGTAGTGGTTCGCAATCCACTTTAAGCCGTAGGTCCCAGTCTCATATGACCGTAAAGCTTTTACAGATCCCAATCAGACTTCTCACACATATCATTCCCAAACTGGATAGGAGCAACTCAGCTCTAGGAACAGTGATGTGTTGTGGTTTAGTAGTGAAGTAGGTCCACAGATATGGGAACGCATGAAGGACCATGACTTCAAGGAAAGTTTGAATAGGATTGAAAAAGATACATGAAAGTATTTTAAAAAAGGTCGTAATTGAATTTCTTGGCGATAAAGGAGCTAACAACTGTTGGGAACTAGTTTCAGAATTCCTTCAAATTTATAAATCTCTGGGATATGACATTCACTGAAAATGCATTTTCGGGATTCACACTTGACTTGTTTCCTGAAAATCTCGGCACTGTGGGATGAACACGATGAGCGATTCCACCAAGATATTTCAACAATGGAAAAGCGTTGTCAGGGAAAATGAATTCTAAACATGCGTATAGACTATTGTTGGGCACTAAAAAGGATGTTTCTCAAGCAAAATACAATAGACAATTGTTACAGTTTAATTTGTGTTAGTAAATGTAAGTAAATGAATTAAAATTATTCATTTTACAGCAGTATGAACTTCCTAATTTCGTATTGCAGTAAACCCTTACTGTTTCAAAATAATGCTATGCTAATTTGAAATCAGAGCACGATATTCCATAACAAGCAAATATTTCTAATTCATTTAACACACAAAAAGTTAAATTTTGTCGATCAGTTTATTTTTGAAAAATTTTAATTGTTGCAAAACAAATCCGGAAAGCGACGGGAGAGAGAAAAACACAATGTCCAAAAGATGCAGAAACTATTAGGTGACTGGTGTAACAACGAATGAAATCAAAAACAAACCATTTAAAGTGTTCTGGTCAGAGTCTGGGAAATGAAGTATTGAAAAGATTTCGTAGTAGAAATGTTAAGGCAGAGATTAATTATAGAAAACCTGGGAGCCTGTTTTGAGAAAATTTGTAAATTAAGTGCCAATTGTAGGTTTGTAGGTCGTGAAATCAAGAAGAGTAAAACGAGGGTATGATATATATATATAAAGTGAAAAACACAGAATCACAATTATCAATTCTAACTTCACTTTCCTGAGTTAAATTATAAACTTTCACATTATCAGTTTATCTACTCATATTTTATTGTTTACAATAATGCCATGATTTTACAATTATTCCTATGATGAAGGGAGCATTGTAAATAGCCTCTCTTTTTTGTCCAATGGCTCTCAATCTAAGACGGAGCACTAACAAAGCCCTGATATGATATATTACTGATATTCTGTGATATATTACTGATACTTGAACTCCATTGTCCCCTTCAGTTCCTCTGTATGTTTAATTTGCATTTATCTGCAACAGCTGCTTCCGAAAATCGTCTAGATTGTAGCAGGATGTAGGGTTATTTCATACCTGGCTTATATATTTATGTAGCATTCTGCTATTCTGCACACAAATTAACACATTAAAAAAATCTGCGAAAAACAGGTTTAAGCATAATTTAATAATATATTGTTAAAGAAATCACTCCATAAAAGTAAAGAATAATACAAACAACTTATATTTTCCTTGTCTAACAGAGAATAAGGAAATAAATGATGGACAAAACATTAAAAGACAGATAATAACATAATTACCAACTGTTGCATGAAAAAGTTCGGATTACCAACAATGCATTTCCCCTGTTACAAAGATTTAATTTATTATAGCTTTAAGTTTATCTAAATTATGTTTACAATTCCCCTACTTAACCTTATTAGACAGACTATCATCAGTTTTCACTAGACCGACTAACTAACCATCATATCGTGCGATTGCTCTTGTGCCATTTCTTAGGTTGTTCTTTCGTTTTTAGATATTTTTCTAGAAATATCTTAAATTGCGTAAGAGTTTATGTTATCAACCTTCTAAGTTAAGAGCAATAAAGCAGGACGTCATTTTAGATTCCAATTGGGTACCAATTAAGTAACTAAATATGTACTATTGTGCCAATTTTTTTTAATTAAAAAAAAAAGAAAATTGAAACTCCATAAGCCCCGGGAATTTTAAATTGAAAATGGGTCTTACTTTTTGGACACAGTAGTATGCCTAATTCCGTTCATTTTTATGAGAGCTTAATTTAAAGTGTTGTGATATTATTTTAATTTTTCTGCTGATGTAGTTTTATACATCCCAAAATAGATAAGTGGTTAAAAACAAGTAGTTTTAGGATAGTTGAAAATATACTACATTCAACTCGCTGAATCGAAATTGGCAAGTGCTTTGAAGAAGTCTGGTGATTTACAAGGGTAGGGAAGCAAGGAAACAAAGCATTCGTCGAAAAAGGAAAAAATATTATGATGAATACTTGTCATATATTTTCAATGACGTGAAATGAAAACTGCCCATGTGGAGAAATTTGTGAAGAAATTTTGTCAAACGATCTATGAAACCATCTTAATTAATAGACCATTTAGAGTCAAAGAATCCAGTTTATAAACGTAAAGACATTTGGTTTTTCAGTTTTAATCTGATATTTTTAATATCTGCGAAAAAAAAATTCTCTATAAGAGAGTGAAGCATCGTTCAATTAATGTATCGTATTGCTTAATGTTGTAAAAATCACACAATCGCTGGAAATTTTGTATTTTTATATCAAAGATACTTTTCGGTTATGTTCGGTAAAGATCATGTCCCAGAAATAAGCAATACTTCCTTCCCTAGCAATATAGTTTCTTGCAATTAACGACATGTCTGCCGACGTTAAATCCACAGTAGTTGAAAGAATAAAAAGTTCCTTCTTTTCAATATAGGAGGAAAGTACTACTGTTTCCTATATGGAAATTTTGCTTGTTATTGCAATAAATTTACATAAGAACGTGTTTTTGAAGAAAATATTTTCACTGAGCAAATATTTCACAGAAAGAGGCTTAAGCGAAAATATATTTAAAGTAATTTTTGTTATTTCAGGAAAAAAAAAAATGTGGGACAATTTTTGTGATGTTTGTCAGGATGTTGCAAAATTTTCTCGTTGAGATGCATCGAAGAAGTTGTTTTCCATGTAGTTTAAAGCAGTTGTTGTACTCACAGCAAAGGATTGACGTCCAAACCTTTGACACATTCATTGAATGACGGCAACGATCATTCCCTTTAAGAGTCGCTATGCAGCTTAAATAAGCTACTAAATATGTAACAATACATAAATTAAAGGAGTCAGAAAGGTAAATGCAGCAATTACAAGTTTAAAAATGTAAATAGGACCTTTATTTTGTCTATTGAGATGCAATAACTAATTTAAAAAAATTTCAATTCCACTGAGGCAAATGAACATGTTGAAAAATTCCTTTAGCTCGAATATATCCTTTGATGTAATTCAGGATTGAAGTCCTGTAGAAACTCAGTTTTTCGAGGTTTTTCTTATATGGAAGGGTGGTGGAGCCTAGAGGATTGCTAGTTAAGAGCACCAATATAGGAAAAGCGTGCAATTGGTTTCATGGACGAGAAATTGATCATTTGGGAATGGAGGATCTTTATGGGGGAACAATATGGCCCTGCCTTTCACAGTCCGTAATTAATGTAGTTAGTGCATGTCTCCAACAGGCCTGCCGTGGAGCAATTTTGAATGAAGAGCGGCCCACCACATTTTGTACATCTAATTTGAGCTCCGCGAGTATTATAACTTCCATTATGGAAGTATTTGCGTGTACTCCCGAAGTTGCGGAAGTACTCCCGATTTTATTAGTAATATAAGAAAAAATAATATAAATCTCTGAATGTTGTTGTTCTAATGCAGCGGTCAAACACTTAGACAGCTTGGTCTTCGATGCCTTAAGGCAAATGCTCCACAGACGTTACTCAGTTTGCATTACCCAGGGGGCGCGTGTAACTTGAAGATAAGCCACGGACGCGTAGTAACAATACCCCCGCAACGCTCTACGATCCTATTAGGACCGGTACCTACGGTTTAAAGTGGATTCCGAACCACTACAAATAGCCATGGCACCGCCGGGACTCGAACCCGAAACCTGTGGTATCGAGCGCCAGAGCGCTAGCCACTCGGCCAATCAGGCCCTAAATCTCTGAACATTGTAGATTTCATTAATATTAATTTAACAAAATTCCGACTGTTCCAATCTTAGTGTGAGGAGATAGAAGACAGCCTGCACTAAACATTACTTGCGCATATTCAAGTGAGGTGGTTATCACGTGAAAAAGTACTCATAAGTTTGTTTGAATAGGAAGTTGTGTTTTCTTTTCCATGACAACCCTTTTTAATTGACCTCTAAATTTCTTCAAAGTGAGTAGTTTCAACAAATTATACGATATTTTTTTGAGAAATAAATGAGCTTAACTAGGATTTCAGAGCATATCAATAATTTTCTTTAAAGTGTCTGATAAAATGGTCAATAAATCTATGGTCTATAGTCAAGAAATCGAAATTTTGGGAATTAGGTTTCAGGAAATAACAGTGTGAATAGTTTCACATTGTTAGAAATTGTAAAAGTATTATAATAGATCTCTTAAAAAAGATGTAATCAGATAGTATTTCTCAAAGGAAAGAGTGAAGAAAACTGGATTTCAAATTGATTGAAAGATTTGTTCTTTCAGCAAACCGAATAATTATCAGTTGGTGAAAAAAATTGTTGATTGATTCTTCTTAACAAATTAGTTTGCGAAAATGAAATTTCATAGATTTTTGGGCAGCACCGTAAGAGGGGTATCAAAACTTGTTTATAAAGCAGTCAAATATTTCTATTTTTTTTTTTTTCGAACACAGAGCTTGTCGTAAGAGCGTCCTTGTCTTATGTGTATATTAAGAATACAGATCGAAATAAGCTTGCGATTACATCTGTCTTCATTTCAGCCTGATATTTGAGCAGCATTGAAATTTTTGAAGGCCATGAAAATTTGCCTGTCAAGCTGAATAATTGTTATGAACCTTCATAGCTTCATAGTAAGTTTATGTGGCGGGAAAATTACTGTCGTAGAAAGAACGCTATTTGTTTTGATGCTAAGCTAATGTTCTGAAAATTGGAATAAATTGTAAACTGAAAGGAAAGGGTTTATCACTGGGTACGGGAAAGAAAATATCATAGTTGGGGAAATGCTGAATTAGATAATGAGCAGAAAGTTTTCTAATTATCTGCATATTTAATGTAGCGAAAACAGTCATATTACATGAAATGAATAATTTTTAGCACTTTAACGTTAAGACTGAAATTCAAAAATATCAACATTTAATTATCAATTGATTGAATAGAAAAATATGTGCATAATATAATTTTTAAGTAAAATATTTCGAAAATCAATTACCAATACACCATAACTACGCAAAATAGTACCATAATTACGCGAAATGGTTTAATTGTTTCAATTTGATTTCATCTATAAACCTCATTCGTTTAATTTAATTAAATCTTTTTTTCATACTACACAATTTTCAGATTTATCTGAGATTGTTTTTTGTTAACAGAAATACTTATGACTGTTTTAATATTACAAGTGTTGTTAGAAAGTTTGGTTTGGCTTGTCACTCTACGGTCATTTTGTGCACACTTTAGGCTAATTAGGCCGGAACCTACAGTTTAACGTGGATTCGGAACCACCAACAAACATCCCTGCCACCGCCAGGATTCGGACCTGAAGCCTGCGGTACCAACGGCCAGAGAAGAAAGAAAATTGTGTTTATACATAATTTTCTTCTTTTTGTAGATCCTCCACGCCATCCAGAAATCAACGGTTACAAAGAAGGAGACTTGATTTACGCCGGTGATCATTTAACATTAACGTGTTCTTCGACGGGAGGAAAGCCACCAGCTGAGCTTCAGTGGTTACGGAATGGAGATATGATCCAAGGCAGTTACTCTGCGGTTGGCAGAAATTCCACCAACACCATATCCTTAACTGCACGAAGTATTGACAACAACGCAATGTATACATGTGCAGCATCCAACTTTGACTCCAATTCCTCTAGTGACGGCTGTCAAGCTCTCCGTTAAATGTTGGCATTTATTATTTTAATAAATTAATTAAATTATTTTAATATATGATCCCCATTTTTTACTAAGTAGTAGTAGGTTTAGGTTTTAAATTAATATGCGTTTTAAAAGCAGCTACGTCCTCCCAAAAGTGTATTAACATTGATTTCAGACATTAGAGTATTTGAACATTACAAATTTTTTAAATATCAAATACTTTTTTTTTCAATAATATGATTTATAAATTTACAAGGTTTTTTTTTTTTAAGAACAAAAAATTCTTGTAAAATGAAATGCATCTAAATATGTTGGCAAATGAAGTTATTTCAAGGAAATTTACCTAGATTCGAATATGAGCTTTTCGTGTTAGATTAGTTTTATTGAAGGCTTTATATTTTTCAGCAGTAGCTTTACTCCTTCACTATCCCCAAAGTTATCCATTAAATAAATTACTAAGCAAAACAAAAATTCAGCAGCATTTTTCAGACATCGAAAAACAAACCTTTTTTTTACAGAATCCAAAACAAGAAAAATTTCGGGATTTTATTTCCCATTATCGGCATAGTCGTCTAAAAATAAAATTGATCTTTCAGTATCATTCTTTTTTAGTACTTGAAATCCTATAGGTATTCATGTGAAATCATGAATGCCTATTTTTGTTTTTCTTTTCTTTAGTAAAAAGTTGGTGATCATCACAAAGCTGGGGATGACAGATTGATATTAGTTTTTCCCTCTTTATCCTCCGTAAAGTCCCAAACCTAGCATGACCTAACTACAAACAGACTCGCTACCTTAATCGCTGAAATGCAGGATTATTTTTCAGACAATTTCATCTTGTGATTGTTTATTCCTTCGATCGGGTCATTTTTCCAATTTGCAACTTCTGTCTGTTTTTATTTATTTTTATTTTATTAAAGTTTTCCCATAACTAAAGTATAGTTTTTAGGTTTTTTTTCTTCTATTCTATTAGATAGAAAAGTGTTACCATAGCTTATGTATTCTTCAATAGAAGATAAATCCGTATGTTAAGATGCCAAAGATTTAAGATATGTTAAGATAAATCCGTATGTTAAGATACCAAAGATTTAAGATATGTTAAGATAAACCGTATGTTAAGATACCAAAGATTTAAGATATGTTAAGATAAATCCGTATGTTAAGATACCAAAGATTTAAGATATGTTAAGATAAATCCGTATGTTAAGATACCAAAGATTTAAGATATGTTAAGATAAATCCGTATGTTAAGATACCAAAGATTTAAGATATGTTAAGATAAATCCGTATGTTAAGATACCAAAGATTTAAGATATGTTAAGATAAATCCGTATGTTTTATAACATTTCAGCATAATGTGCAAGTAAATCATGTTATTTAAATAAATGGCTTTCAATTTAATTCAACATGCATATACATGTTATTTAAATAAGTGGCTTTCAATTTAATTCAACATGCATATACATGTTATTTAAATAAGTGGCTTTCAATTTAATTCAACATGCATATACATGTTATTTAAATAAATGACTTTTAATTTAATTCACTAACCTGTATATACATTATGTATTTAAGTAAATTCCTTTTAATTTAATTCAACAATTTATAAAGTTATTTCTTATTAATCTGCAGATACAAAATTTATAATTGAAAAGTTGATATGTATATATTCGGGGACATCGAAAACACTGAACACAGAAGCAAAGCAATTAACTAAAATTTTATGGACTTATTTGCTGCAATGAATAATATACAGGATTATAGAAACATAATAAATTAGCAATTACAGAAGAACCTATATACGTTGTCCTGAAATCTTAATTTCCAATTTGGCTGATTTACAGTCAAAACTCAATTATACACATGTTGCTGTTTTAAAGTAGAAACGAAATCACATATTTTGACGTTGAGTTACAATTCCAACATATATTGATGACTGGCATTTTAATCAGTCCTATACATGCTCAACAGAAGTAAAGGGAGCTACCCTGATGAAAGTATATGTAGTTCTTGCAACCGAATTGCTAAGGTTGAGGATTATCTTCATGGAATATCGGACTTAAAATTCTGGCCATGAATTACTGCAAATACGGCTGCAAGATCTTACTCTACCGCTTGTCTCAAAATGCTACACATACCAATACATACGGGCACCATTTGAGAGGATCGTAAGCTGTGTTTCCCCCAGATCAAACTACCTGGAAGGATCGAATTTGTGAGATTGGGGAAGACACATATACGAACATGGTAATCGTATGTTTCTCTGGGCGAATTATCATTTAGAGCTTAAAACCGTATACTAACAGCCTGAGACTTTAGATTGACACTGAGTAAACCTGATTACTTCCTCGAGACATCTTTAAATAGTTTATATTATTATATGATATATATTATTGAATGATATAAGTCGTTTTAAAATCCCTATTTGCAGAAAATCCTTTCTATTGTCAGTCTTTTGGGAGTTAATTCGCCTTGTTCACGTCAAGACAGAGCGTTTGACAATTTTTAACACAATTAAGCTCTCTCTAAAACTGTCATCTATTTAAATCCACATCTGTGATTTCTATCTAGATTTCTTCATTCCGCACTCTTACTTGCATCGCCTCGCGCTTTTCGTATTAGTAGGTTTTCATTACAAGCGTATAATAAGGCTGACTTTAGACATTTCTAATACTGTAGTGCACATTAATTATGGTCTTTATAATTTAATTTTCCTTTCTTCTACTCAAATTTATCTTTTAGTGCATTTTTAAACTTTTCCTGTGAAGTTGCAGTAATTTATTTTTCACTATGGATTTATTATTTTTACAGTTCCTCCAAGCTCTGTGACGATAGAAGGTCCCTCGGAATGTAACAGAGGTGATTCAATTACCTTAAATTGTCGGTCTGATGTGAGTAATCCACCATCGGAATTGACTTGGCTCGTGGATGATGTTACATTTGAACCTCAGGACACTACAATTCATGTAGTAGAAAATGGCTGGTATACTACGTCCAATCTTACGGCCATAATCAATAGACAGGTAAATTCTGTAACTTTTTAAACAATACTCTTTATGTCTATGTGTTTGTTTGTGAATGCCTATGTCTGTCATTTCAATTCTACTTCTATTATTTATATTTTATGTTAAAATTTAAAATTATTAACAACTATGCATGTCAAGAAATAATTTAGCTTTTCATTCTTAGTTGTAGTCTATTTAATTGCATGTATTTGTTGCATTACGCGTTTGATACTTATGTGCTTATGATTCGTGTCATATTTTGTATTATAACATTTATGGTTTTGAATGTCATTGACAGTAGACTTTAAATGTAAACACTTGTATAAAATTACAAAACCTATAGGAAACACGTACAGGGTGATTCAATGGGCATGGAATAAATTTTGAGGGGTGGTTCAACTTGATGAAACATAATGTTTTTGGATAGGAATATATGGTCAGAAGTGAACACATTTTCAGACGAATTTCTCGCAACAGCCAGGCACAGTGGCCCAACGGAGACCCGCCACTTGACGATTTTCTAATCCTCTTGCTGGCTACCCCGAAGTGCACTCTATTCTATACTTGCTCTGCGTGTTGGAATTGCGTTTTCATTTACGAGACTCTACTTGACTCAATTGAGGGTCTCGTTGTTCGACAATCCGTTGCGGTTTCGAAATGCCTATCGTCTTTGGAACTGTTCGCCGTTCCCTCCTTCGATGCTACCAAGCATGTATTACTGTTAGTGGTGGCAATTTTGAGCATTCCTTGTAAATATTGAATCAAAAGAAGCACTTTGTGATGATGTAAACACTATTCCTCTTTTCGTATCTCTTTTTTTCTGTGTGCAATGCGTCACTTCCGACCATGCATTCCTACACAAATATATATTTTCCCAGACATATATTTTTTATATTTAATAAGATTTATCACCAATCAAAGTTTGTCCCTCGACTGTTCAATCCCATTTTATATAATAATTAGGTTTTATAAGTGCAAAATTAATTATTCAATTAATCCATGTTTTTAATTTCCTGCATTTTATTAGATTTAAACAAATTAATAATTAAACGAATTTTCACTACACGAATTGGGTGTTCAGAAGCTCTATTTGTATTTGAAGTTGCAATTATTATTATTTTTTTTTTTAAAAGGCGGGATTTGCATATTTACTATGAACAAATACAAATGTCAGAATTTATGACACCACAATTTTCTCTTAATAATTTATTGTAACTTGGAATGTTATAAATCATAATTATTCTAAATAAACAACTCCTGCTTCTCCTTGAACTGCTTCAGAATGATTTGGTAGAAATTTCCTAAATATTTCTAATTATTTGAAAGCATTACTTTTACCTTCAGTTTTGCGTACCTTCACTACGGTTTTATGATTTAAGTGGCATCTAGCAATAAATTTTATTTAAAAAGTTATCCAAAGCTGGACAAATTTGTATCTATGTAAACAACATGCGATTTAGATGTAAAGATCAGTATTTTATATCAGTAACACTTAAAATTTGCATAAATACAAATAAAAAAACCGAAAAAGGATAAATATATATATTAAATGAAGGTATCTTTCTCTAACTTTCTTTTCTTAAACATTTTAAATAAACGTATATCTGTTGATTTCTCTGATTTATTGTCATAAATTTGTATACTTTCATTTAATATATATATATATACTTTTAATGAGACGATAAATTTAATATAAGGTTTTGCGTTTTCTTTTAATGCCACGTTATTTTTGTCCATTATAAAGCAAAAACTGTGGTGTAGTTTTTAAAAAATAAAGCTTTAAACTCCAATATCTGCTGCCCAGAATCTAGAAAGAATACTTTCAACGGACGTCCCACAAATATTCAAATTACTCTAAGAACACAAAATAACACAAATTATGCCAAACCCTATTCAAAATTTAAATCAAAATCTGCAATAACAGTTATCACATATATACTAACAAATTCGAAAGCATTCAGACTTATGTGAATTTGAGAAGGACTAACATACACATAAAATAAATCACATACAAATCTCATGATTTTAGATAAATAATATATTTTTTTATTAATTACAATATAGACAGATAATTACCTCATAGAAACAACACTTCGATCACAAAACGTTCATAAATGCAAAAGATAAATTTGTTTTCAAATTATTACAATTAACATTACCATAAAACAAGTTACATCTATAAAAGCCCGTCTCAGATTTCCGATTATATATAATATTGCAATAAATAGAGCCTTAATGTCTCAGAATTATGCAGCTCATAATTAGTTATCTAACTCAAATTCCATCCCAGTGAATATGCCACAACTGCAAGCTTAGTGAGGCTTTTAAAAACAGGTTCATTTAAAGCAAAGGACACTCACATATACTGATGATCGTGTTGTCATCAGGGTGGCAAAGAAAAAACTGACACGCAGACGATTGTAGTTTTAATACCTTCATAGGAGGTAGAGTCAGCGGAGGGTTAACCACAAGAGGGACTCTTCTTTAACTATCTGCATCATCATTGGTGGCAGGAAGCCTCTTTTTCCGTCCTTGACTCTCACAAAAGAAGTCGTGTTGGGGCTCGTATGTGGATTCCTTTATTCCTTCGAATTGCTAACTCTTCATCACGGGGACAGCTCTGTACTTCCTCACACAAGTCGTTGTTCTCACTCCATCGTGGAGATGATCTCTTATTCTCGCCTATTCTGTCACTCTGCCTACTTCTCGTTCTGATCCGATGTCCTCCTCAACTTTTATTTATTCCAAGTTTTTTGCTTTTTCTTTCATTATTGGCCGGAATTTCCTCTTAAAATCCACCCCTGGGCCTATAGATTTTTCCATTGGTGGTGTATAACCGACACTTAATCAGATCGAAAACCGGCTAGTCCTTTCGTGGTCAAGGGTCGATTTCACCAGCTCAGGCGGCATTCACCACTGCATTTGTGTATACATGGCTTAGCGTTTCACCACCGTCAAAGCGTTCTATTTCTTTTCGAAAGACTCACTTCCTCAATAAATAAGTGAGCACAAATATTTTCACATGTCATAGCCGTCTTAATAAACTTCCACTCCTCCAGTAATGCAATACGTAGACTTGACAACCTGCGCTTTGACCACACCAATTAAAAACGACGCACAAAGATATATACATTCGCAGTTGCAGCAATGCACCAGTCTCCGCCAGAACTGGTCATGCTTTGATCAGAACCGACTCGCATCTTTCAAGGACTAGAGACCTTCATATACCACCATTCAAACAAACATACATAAAATATGCAATCACAGCACATGAAACATACAATATTTACCACCAATTTTGCTGTAATACAAAACATTTATAAATATATATTGACAGGACACAACTCAGTCAAATGAATTTGGCAACTTATTTCGATTTTGATGATTATTAATAAACAGGATAGTTTTAAATTTTAAAAAATCACAAGGAGAAAGGTTTCAAAATTGAAGAATAAAATAATAATTTTTAAAAAAATCGAAAAACTGATGGATGATATGTTTTTTAAAATATAGGAAAGAATCGAATAGAGCTAACATATTAAGTAAACATAATATAAATTTGAAATCTCTGAAGATAATGTTACAAGAGTAAATAACCAAAACAAACTTGTCGTTAAACTTTTAGTTAAAGAATACTACAGTTGGTATTATGTTTCATCACATTCATAGCATACTTTGCTGAAAACACGATATTTATATTATTAAAATAAAACGCAATACTACACAAAAATAAAATTAAAAAAATCATACAATTCCTAAACAGTTTATTTGATTTAATCACAAAGAAATACAAATTAAATGTACAAATTTAGCTTTCTATTCATGAGAAAAATGGATTTATAGTCGGATCCATCTGATAAATAAAAGCGCCTTCGTGTTGTTTTTCTTTCCCCCCCCCTCGCTACTCATCCTTTTATTTCTTAGTCATCTTAAAGAAGATCCTTTTTCTACTATTTTTCATTCTGGACTTATTTTTATTTCTGGGCTTAGTAGAGTCTTGAAATAGTGTAGTCATTGATTGATAAGGTGGCAAACTAAAAACTATTAAAATTGGGAAGTGGAAAAAAAAACTAATAATTTATGCTAATTATGATTATTTTAAATTCTTGTTTATCTATTTACCTATATTATTATAAAAGGCTTAAATCATGTGAAGTGTTTTATTTAAAAAATTTCCACTTTATAATGTATTTAGTACAAATGTATTCGTAGTTACTTAGAAAATACTTATTAGAAATATATGTGTAATTACCAACTTAACTAACAAAAAATAGAAAATATGTTATATGCATATTTAGCAATTCCAATTCAACCTAGTTTCTTCGTATATATTAAGATAAGCTCTTTATCATTTATAAGAAATTGAACAGAAAAAAAACATTGAAAGAACGGCAAACAATATCTTAAACTGAAGTTTTATTTAAAATATCTTATTTCCCACAATTTAAGGTAACCAATTAAATACATATTTCATGACTGCATTCCTTGATAACATTCTCTGATCATGTAAATGACCTTGTAGATCTCATTATAACCCCCCACTAGTAAAAGAATCGTCTACCATGAAATTGCTTTTGTCAAGCATGTTAAAGAAAATATAAACATAAGTCTCAGACTTCTGAAAAAGTGATTTATGTCATCCCAAATCACAGAACAGATAAGAACAAAGTGTTGCGAACCCTTTTTTTTTCACGGAGCAAGTTACCCTCCGGCAGTAGAAAAGAGCTGTTAGTAAGGTGAGATTTTCAGGCTTTCATGGCCATAATACTGGTTTTGGATCAGTAATATCATATAAATAAATATATCAAATGGCATCTGGATGGAGTTAAGTTACGTTTGCTTAGAGCAAAATCATTTGATTCATCTGATTTGATCATCATAATACTACTAAGCCCAAAAAATTAAAACCAATTCTTATTTTTTTCAAAAACTCTTTATTTATTTTTCCAAATTTATTTCATCTCCTTCAAAATAATCCCCTCCGGAAGCAATGCACTTATGCCAACTTTTTTTCCAATCCTCAATACATGCTAAAAAGTCATCGACAGGGATGGCCTCTAAAGTGCGCGGCGATTCATGTTGAATCTCTTCAATCGACTCAAAACGATGTTTCCGGAGTGGTTTTTTTGAGTTTAGGGAATAGCCAGAAGTTTCACGGTGTGAATACGGGGGTTGTGGAACGATATGGATTTCAATTTTGGCGAAAAAGTCCTGAAGAATCAATGCAGTGTGAGTTGGTGCATACAGTGTTTTCGGTACCAATCGAGATATGACGCGTTTGAGGCCCAAAATGGAATTGGCCGATCCTTTTGAAATTACAACATCATCAGCAAAGTTTATAATTGTAAACCGACGGTTTGCAAGTACCAAATCTTAATTTTTTTGGACGTGAGCTTCGTCATTTGAGGTTGAGGATCGACCAGGGGGCTTTTTGTCTTCAACGCTTTCTCTGTTATACCACTTTTAAACATTTTTTCCGATATAGGAATGCTCACCTAATGCCTTCTGCAACATTCTATACGTTTCCGCAAACAAAATTTAATGCAAGTTCTTTGCTCAATTAATTCAGACATTTCAAAAATCGCCGCAATCAGTTTTAGCGTCTCACAAAGCCAAGCGTAACTCAAAACTAATGAACCTAAAAAGAAAAAAACAAATAAAATTCCATAAGCTCGGGAATTTTAAATTGAAAATTGATTTTACTTTTTGGACACAGTAATAAACTCTTCACCGAAAAAAACCATCCAGCAATTATCAATCCTTGTATTTAATTGGGCTGGTATATATATGAGAAATATGTGACTATTTCAAGTTTTTAACATGTCATGAAGAAAAAAAAAATACATATATTGATGGAAAAATGTTTTTTTTGGATAGAAATTAAATAAAATGAAATATATATCGAGATATAAACTAATTTTTTTCTAGTTAAAGGGGAAATAAGGCCCATTTTTCTTATTCAGTTAATTTTATAACATACATTACATATGTTTTTGATCAACATTTAAACATTGTAGATAAATTTATTCAAACTCGTGGAAACTATATAATATACAAAAACGATGAATATAGTTAACAATTAATAATAAACATTTATAAAATTAATGGAAATAATATTAATAAACTAGATTATGAAAATTATTTTCTTTAATCAAAAGTTAAGATTTTAATTTGATGATAGAAACACCCAAATTTCATTTCTTTATTCTACACTGCTTTAATTAAATTACCAGTTATCTTTAAATTAATTTTTATATTAGTACTTTTTCCTAACCTTCGAATCTTTTAAGTTTACATGTTAGAGCTTCATTTAAGACTTATGATCTAATTAAATTAATTAATTTACAAACCAATTATTTTATAATCACCTAAATTTAATGGAAATTGTTTAATATTTATTTTGATACATTTTTTGTGGTTTGATACATACAATTTTTTCATTTTATTTATAGTATGAAATTGAAAAGAAGTAATTGGATTTGAATGTACAACAATTCATTCAATTTTATTTAATAAGATATACAAAAGAGCAGTAAAGTTTAAATGTCTTTCTTCAATTGTTGTTTTATGATAGAGGAAAAGAAAAATTAGTTGTTTATTATTTTATAGATTATAAAGTTTAAATAATTGTGAATGCTATATATATTAGCTTAATTACTTTGATTACCATTTTTATTATAAAAGTTTATTTTAAATATTGTTTTTAAATAATAATTTTTATTAAAATATTGTTTTTGAATAGTCATTTTTTAAGGAAACTATATTTCTTATTATATAGCAAAACCGTTTAATTGCTTAAAGAAAAATAAACTGACCATCTTCAATATGTACAATTTATTATTAATAAATATTGGCAACTTTAGAGGATTAAATGGCTATTATCTTTTAGAAATAAGTCTGAGGATATATTATGTTTTTGAAATGCTGAATGACTTATATTAAATACTAACTCTTAAATTAGAAATTACTCTTCAAATTACATATTAACTCAAATCCAAATGCAGCAAGAAATTCCTTAATATTCTTTCCTTACTTCGTCGCATATGAATTTAGATATACATATAATAAATTAATAAAATATAAGCGGCTTAAAAGTGTAGCGTTCCTTAAATTAGATTCATGAATATCATTTCGGATTTAAATTATTACGTTTCTTAACCGTAGATTCAGAGAAAACAAGGTAATGAAATCAGAAAATGTAATTATTTTTATTTAATTCAGTTTTATTTATTCTTAAAGGTTAATATAGATAAAGCTTAAACATTTATTTCTTCCATGTTAAATAAAATTGAATTATCTGTTAGTGAAGCACTTAATTTTATCTTAAGACGTTTCAATTTATAGTTTCAAAGTTTCTCGTTTAAATGCCATGGAAAATTATATTCAAAAATGTTTTTATTTCATTATAAATATATTTAATTTCAAAACAATTTTAATCTTTACGGTAATGAGATATATAGGAAAATAATATGTATTAAAACCTAAAAAGTTAATCCTTAAATGAAAGATTTTTTTTTCCATTTATTGTATTTAAAAGTGAATATCCGAGAAATTACAGCAGCCAAATATAATGTACGTTTTAATCTTTTTCTTCTGCAGATTTAAACGCAACTGTAAAATAATGAAATTTGTATGAAAATGCGTCAAATTCTATACATTTATAGAAATTATGAATTTTATTACGTTATATCCATCTTTATTAAGTCCTTAAATTCTGATATTAAGCAGATATTCAGTGGCTTATTCGTAATCCAGTGGAAAGGAATGCAAGTTAATGTGCGAGATGTCTATTCCAGTTGGTGGCTTTCGCTTCCGCCACTGCTTTGAAAAACCAATATATTCGTGGGAGATTGTGACAAAGTATCTGGCATCGACATTCGGATTGCCTGCTGGGAGTTTAATTTTTTTTTCTCAATAGAACTCACCAATTTGCGATAGTTAATTCTTTCAGTCCTCCATGAAGAATCTTCTACGTCTTTTTTCCTTTTGTGCATATAATGCATCAAACTAAACCGTGGTTAAATTCTGGATAACACCAAACCTGCTATAGAATATGGTATATCAGTGGTAAATACTCTTATTGAGTTGAATAACAACTATCCCATTTAGTGTTTAATTCAAGTAATCATCCTTTATCTTGGTAGATACACACAAAAAATTTGGTGTTGTGAAATTTAACTCTTCTTTATTTTACTCTTATAACTTGGATAAATACTATTTAAGGATGATTTTAAATGTTTCGTTTCTCATCAGAAATGTACCCGTATGCAAATTCCGAACTATTTTTAAAAGAAGTTTCTGAACTTTTCAATTTTCCAAACCTAATTCCATAAGGTTAAAGTGTCGCGTGCGACCCCATCCAGACAATTCTGGGATCTATTTTAAGAACATTTCCGATTAGAAAGTACTAAAATCTAATCCCTCCGAGGTAAAGTGCAAGAGTTTCTTCCGTTAACTCTAATGCGAGTTTATGAACATAAAGATAAGTCATCTTTGGGAAAACGCCATTTTCTTCTTTTTGATTCGTAACAATATATTAAGAGGTCGGAAATGAAAGGAAAGGGAATTGGAAATAAAAAACCAATTTATATTTCCTGCTCACTCCCTGAGTCGTTATGCCTTCATATGTATTCATAAGCAAATGCTCCGTATAAAGCATTGGTATAATCGGAATCTCTTTTTTATCTGTAAATTGACCTAAAAAAAAAGCTAAAAGAATTGAGAGAACTGCAGCTTTGAAGGGTGGTATTTTATTTAGGTGTTAGACGTGCAGAAAGACATAAAGAATTCTCATAGGATTTACCGTCTAAGCTCTCGACATTTACTGCCTGGGGTAAATTAATGGTCGTGAGACAGAGTCGAATTTCACTCAGTGCTTCTTCAATGAATATTGTAGTGATTTTTGCGTAAAAGAAGTTGAAGAGGCTTAGGGCCTAATTCGTTGCCATTAAGAGTTCTTATTGTGTTTATTTCTCCTTTATACTTTAAACCTCATAACACCTAAGCGATTGCGTTTTGCGCTTCGTTGGCCATTCTACGAGGCACTGCATAATTTTATTCGCAAAAAAAAATGTATGCATACCTAAACAAGTGAAAAAGTAAAACGTCAAAAGAACATTTAAATAATGAAATGGAAATTTTGTAGAGGATTACAAAAATAACAGTGACACATTTTTCATTTCTGATTCTTGGATTTTCAAATCTGTTTTATTTTTCTTTTATTAATATAGACGACACTTTTCTCTATCTCTTTAAAAGAGTTGCATTTTTTTCCCTAACAAAATGTATTTTTAACCAATCATAGATTTAAAATAGGAATTGTTACTCTTGCACTTAGGACTAATAAATATTTTTCTAATGATGTAATAAGTACTTAATAATTTATAATTTGATGTATCCAGTAGTAATATAGTTTAGATACTCTAACCAACCATAACTATTTTTTTCGCTTTTTAAATTTCCTTTATCAAATATTTTTATTTCTTATAATTTGCTAAAATATTATATTTAAATTTATTTAAATATGTTAGAATTGCTGTCACTATCATAAATGGTAATTGTAAATAGACTTCTATATTCATACATATGAAGTTTCATACGTATATAAGAAAATTATAAGTAGTTGTGTATATATCTGAAATATTCGGGTTTTTTTTTTTTTTAATATTGTGAAATTTATCAAAGATTATTAAAAACCAACCCTTTTGAGATATTTTTAAATAACTAAATATGATATTAAATTTGAACAATTCGTAATATCCTAAATATCCAAATTTTGATGGTACAAGAGTCCTAAAATAAATACCTTATATTTTCACTTATTTTGATAAAATAAAAAAAAAGATGATTTATTTTTCGCTCGATTTAAAATAAATTTTAAATATTTCTTCTCTTTTTTTCAATTCTAACAGGAAGTGAATATTTAATATTAATATGCTAAAATAATTTATGCATTTAGTTAGATATTTAATTTTTACTAATTCAAGACGAAAATCTCATATACAATGTTCACATTAAATATTCATTTTATTAAGCACAGAAATTTAATCGATCGATTTAAATTGATAAATTAGAAATATAATATTCAAATATAATGCTATTTTTTTACAACAAAAGTATATAATTTATTATTAATAAAATCTGTAAAATAATGTACCACCCATTTAACGCATTTATGAAAAGGGGGATATTAAGTTAAAAGAGCAAAAATATTTAGTATATAATAACTAAATATTTGTTCAATATAAATTATTTTTGTATAATTGTGTTAATTAAATTAAATAATTGTTCTAAGTAAATTTAAGAAAGCTTAAAAATATTAAAATTCACTTCAACAGTCCTCAAAGCATTTGCACATATATATCAATAACATTTCTTATATATATGTACAAAATATTTCTGTATAAAATCTGGATTACGCAAAATTATATTAAACAGTTTATATGAATTTGGAATCATCACCGTATGCCTTTTAAATATTCAATGGCCCGTAATAGAAAAGTAAGATTTGAAAAAAAAAAAAAAACATTGTTAAGGAATTTAAAAAAACTCATTTTGAAATAGTCGATTAATTATCTATCGTATAGTCAATCAATAGTACCTAGTTTACTGTCAAAATTTTCAAACTTTTCCACAACATTTTCTGACAGAAAACAAGATAGCAAAGCTACTTCCTGGCAGATTGAACTTGAAGAGCTTAAGTTCTGGAAACTAGTTTTAAACCAAATGCCTTTCAGCATAAAGAAATAAAATTTGTTAGTAACTTTTAAAAATGTAAGATTCAATATATTTAGGAGAATAAATCAAAACCAAACAAATAAAATAGTGAAAATGAAAACCATATTTTTAGATCAGGCGGCGACTTTCAAAATGTTAATCTAGATTTAAGTGTACAATTAAAAATGAGTTAATTGAATGATGAAATTATTGCAAGACTTATAAAAATTAAGGCATTAGAATTTTTATCATGTGAAAAAAAATGTTATCTTTTTTTCAAATGAAGAAGCAATAAAGTAGTTAAATATCTGCTGCTCCTTTTAAAATGTAAATATTTCCTTAAAACACCCAGTGACGAATTCTTCAGATACTATAGAAATAACTATAATAATTATACTGAGCCTTTTAGAACATATTGACAGGTTGAACATAAACTGCAAAATCTGATGAGTTTAATTATCCTTTATGTTCCATATTGAATTTAGTTTGTTTTGTTCAAAAATGCTCACGGAACTATAGAAGTTCTACATTTGAGTCGAATCAAACAGAAATTTGATTCAAGAAAGATTTGGAGTAATTCAATGCTACTATTGAAGCTAGAATACATTGGAAAGAACACAAACTATACTAGGCTTTCATTCAATATCACATAGACTGTGAAAGACGATACTCCTCTCTGGGAATACATAAAAATTGACTTGGAAACCATGCCTTTAAAATGCATAGTTTTCAAGAAAAAAGGCGAAAAAAATCTATCATCACATTCAGTGGAAGAAAAATAAGCTTTATTTGAAATAGGACTTACACCTGAACGTTTTCAGAAAAAGTTTTTAAAAGAGATGGGCGATATATGCGTGGTTATTGTGCAAACGAACAGCCATCTATGGATTCGCTTTTCTTGAACTATCGAAAATTGTGATAATGCATTCTGTTCGTAAATATTTCGATATGCACTTTGTGGTCCTTGTAGTGAAAGCTTATTACAAGCTGTGAAGAGGTATACATTTTATCGGCCCATCACGCCGTCATCCCAACGTCAATTTCATCTGCAGATTGGTTGACAGGTCCTGTTGCCATTATGAAATCTAAATTCTACTTCTTTGGATTTTTCCTACAGGGTATCAAAGAATTTGTATTTTGAATCTTGGCTACTACAAAATGACTTGTTTACTCTTCTACTTGTTACCTTTACTTTTGTGAACATTAAGCTGTATGATCTTGTATAGCTAGTAATTGAACGAATCCATGCACACATGTTTTGGAATGCACAGTAATTATTTTCCTACGTAAGCGCCATATCATATATAAGGTAGTTCCTGTCTCTATTAAGGCTTACTTTACGTTCACCAGATTTGAAGTCATACTTTTCTTTCCCACTTTCCTCGAAAACTATGCATTTTAAGCTGCGTTCATAAATAGCATTACTTGCTCACTTTCTGTTAAAAATCAAACCTCCTTATCTTACGCTACCAGCAATTCCTGGTCGTCATTCGGAAGGTTGTAAATCCTTTGATGCGCGACCAAAAACTGATTCTATCTAGGAGACTTTCTTTCCCCGACAATTAGTAAATGTTCTCCATTGATACTGAATAGACAGGTTTGGAGAACTTTCGCGAACAAGGCTCGCGGTTCTCGCATTCAAGTGTGAACAGGGGCTGTAGATGTATAATTCTTTAGGCAACTTCTATTGTATTCTGAGCGAAGATTATTGCTTTGCGTAGACTATTAGGGCTAAATTATTCCTAATACCAATTTTAACTGACATTATTTCTAAACAGTCTTTTGAAAGTTTTATTAAAAGCAATAAGCAGTTTTCCTTCTTCATTTGTAATACCTAGTTTCCTAAAAGTAGGTCTCAAATATTTTCAAGCCAACTTACATAAATATTGGAAAAGGAATAGAAATAAAATTTGAAGCTATATGCCTTTTAGAGTAAAATTCTAGCTTTAACAGTGATTTAATAAACAGAATTAAATATTTACAAAGTTTATTATAGTCATAAATCAATAAATATTTTTCATATGGGTTCACTTATTTTGAATTCTCAAGTATTGTTTAAATTGCTTACAATCATAATTTTTAAACAAGTTAAGAAAAACCCAGTTTTTCTTTGTTATTCAATATCTGTTTCATTCCTTTATTTATATTTCAATTGTATGGTCTCGGTTAATATTAAGTTATTTTAGTAAATGGAATTTTAGTAAATGCTAAATATTTGGAACAATGTGTTTGGCAGTTTTATAACGAACACAAATAAAACGCATACAGAATTGCAGTATAATTTCAAACGAAATTATAGCAATTATTTTACTGGCTGTGCTAAAAAAAAAAAGACTGCTTCATTCCCGGGATAACATCCCCTTGATAACTTCAATACGCCGTTCGAATTCAAAAAGCTATAATTCTCGATACGACTTTCTTTTGATTTGTCTATAAGCAAATCTTAAAACCAATCACTTAAAATTGCTGGGATTGATTTGAGATATGATTGTTATAGTTATATGAAGTTGTATGTGAGAATGTCTGCAGTTGGGAGATGAAAAAAATTATACTTGCTTGCAAATGAGGGAAAAAGAAGAAATGTTGCTCCCTACGGATTAGCATGATAATTATGTAATTTTTGCAAATTAAATTGATAATGAAAATAAAATAAGCAAAAGTATGGGATCTTAAATCCCAAAAATTTTATGATATATATTAAATATCTTCATAATTATGCAACGATAATAAATAACCTATTGATTGATCATTCACAGTAAAATATATTTTATTGATATATATGAAATGGAAACAGGAGGAGAGTCTAGCTGCCGTCATAATTTACTGCTTTGGCTCTAAACATAAAAATGTGATAGCTGTAAATTGCATGATCTGTTTACTGTGAGAACAAAAATAATTCCAATGGTTTTCCATTTGAATTAAATTATATTTTATAGACTAATTATATTTTATCTACTAACATTTTCTGTTATGTATGTGGAGAAATGACATTTAAAGCCAAAAATGTTCCTCATTCCTTTAGTGAAAAAGGCATATCACCTTGGTTTCGGTTGCAAAATTGGAGAACAAGACATGCCCTGGTCCTATATGTATGTTGTAATTCTTGTTAAAGGAAATGTTCCATGTAGCTGTGAGGCAAAAAGAAAATGACAATACTATTTGGCATTCCTATGATTTTCAAGAAACAAAATAATCAGATGAATGACTACTACTTTTGCATCAGCTGCTTTTCATGTCAATGGGATAGTAGAGGCAAAACTTCGCACAATGTAAAAAAACAATAGCCTATTGTAAAAAAGCATGATATTAAATTGAAGAATGTTCAAAGTCTTCTGTTAGTAGAGGGAAAAAAAAAACAGCACTACCACCCTTGTACATAAAGCTTGCTTAAAATTTCTGTGAATATGATGGACAAGATGGAATCAGTTAGCATACAAGAATCTTGATTACACTTTGTCTTCAAAAATAAGTTTTCTACAGTATCATTTGTACTTCCAACCTGAAAACAGTAGTCAGGCTAGCTATAAGCATAGTGGGCACATTGTGCCAAAATAGTGAAAAGATACCAGGGAAAACTGTTCGCTAAAATTTTGGAATACTATTGATAGACAATTTCAACGATGATTCCTAGGAAACGCATGAGCGCTCTTGTAACATAGAGTATATTGGTGCATGCGTTTGATAACTTTTTTTCATATTGAAAAAAAAAAAATGGATGCAAATATCTTAGGAATGGAAACCAATTTCAAATTTTTCATTGTTATGTTCATGTTAAGCAACCAAAAATTTGTAATAAAGGGCTATTTTAATCTCAGAGAAATACCTTTTCCAGAAACTCGATGTCCTGTGTATTATCTTTCAATGTATATTTCTTTTCTGAACCAGTGGTAGGGCCAATAATTGTGAGTGGGTTTGAATTCGATTTCTGCTGATGGATTGCATTGCTAACTGTGAATTGATGTGGATTCAATAATGATTGTAACTATCTTCTATACTTTAGACAGCCGAAAAGAAGTTTTCGTTGTTTGCTAGTGAACGTATATGTACGTAAACTATATGTCATGAAAGGTTTTAGCAATTTGTTTTAAAAGAACTTCCTATCAAACATTGACAGCCCCCTCTTAATTGAAAAAAGATTTGTTAATTTATCAATGCAGTGCTCACATAAAAATAGTTTCTAATAGAATTAATGCTTTCGTGAGTCAAATGTTGGATAAAGCAAGTTGTCCCACATTGAAAATATCAAACAACACATTTTAATAATTGATAGAAAATAGTTTTTTACACAAAAAAATTAATCTCTATTATTTGAAAACATTTTCTGCTTAAAATTAATGTAAACTACTTCAAAAACAGAAATTATTTTAATAGTTTAAAACTGTATTACAAGAAGCAATGAGAGAAAGCATTTTCTGCTTTCCAATATGAGCAAAAAAATGAAAAAGGGAAATAATACTGGCCTCGTAAAGGTCGGTGCAGGTTTCATTAATTGACAGACATTGCAGAAGAAAATATCGCTCATGGCATCCTTTTTACCTCATACACCCTGCCCGTATTAAATGAACCAGCAAAGTGTTGTTAATGCACGAATATAAAAGACTAGTGGAACATTTTTATTCTACTTCCTACTGTCATTCCTTATATTTTCGCTAAAGAAATAATGTTGAATCCTCGATTATTCTTCGCAAGCCTCTCCGTTTTTTGTGATCACCGAAAGAACTGGAAGCTTAAATCTGCAACGAATTGAAGCACAGCTCATATCAGCTTCCAAGCATGAACTATTTTGTATTCCGAGGCCATTTCTTCGGCTTTTCTGTTCTTCGCTTTTTATTATTTCTTAACTCTCTCTTCCCTGGACAGTACTTTTTGCCCAGAGACACAAATTGTCAAAATCCAGAAAAGGTTTCGATTCTTTGAAACTTCTGGGAATGGCTAATGCCTTTTTTTTTCTACAGATAGGCTTTTTATATATTTTGGAGTGTACGCTCAAGTAACTGTATAATTTTTTGTCAAAACTCTTCAGAGGCTAGCGATTTTTTTGTTTAAGGTTCAGTTAAAAATTCGTTGAAATATTTCTTCAATTCGTTAGTTTAGAGCGTGAATTTTTATTGCTAACCATCTTATTCAACATTTATTTATCTTGGATATGCTTTTGCTTAAAACTAATATATGATTTGTTTTAATATGGCATAAATACTTAATACTTAATTGAAATAATATTTGCAGTATTTTCATTTACTTTATTTTAAATAGTTTTAATCACCATGTATATTTCACATTTGTGTACAGCAAATGCAAATGTTATAATTAATATAAATAGATTGTATTCTTCAATGACGAAATACATTCCATATAATAAAATCACATTTAAAATTTACATTGTTGATAATCTTTTTTTTTTTTTTTTTTTTTTTTTTCGGTATAAAACATATTTCGTTAAAACCTACATTGCAAGAAAAAAAGCTTCATTTTATACTGCATTGAAATGAATTGTCTATTAATTACTTTTGTTTCGTATTTAATAACTGAATAGATAACCTTTTTTTATAATAATGTTTTTAAAAAATAAAATACAAAATGTGTGATGTAATGAAACTAATCTTAAGAAATTCGAAGATTCTGTAAAAAAATAGTATATTTTTTTATGTAATCTTAATTTGACATAGCTACTCTATGTTCAAAGAAATCCTCTAAGAACATTGAAATAAGAATTTTCCGACTTCCTCACGCTTGCCTTTTTATGCATACGTTCCGTGTAACTTCTTAATTTTGAGATAAATTGGAAACAATAAGAAACATTAATTATAATGATCACATTTTTTACCAGCTTTCATTCATAAATGCTTTCCTTAATTATAAGGTAACTGGATTTCTTTATTAAAGAGAATTAAAGCTTTTGTAGAACCGTTGTTTCAAAATATATTAAAAGAAATCATTAATACATTCGCTTAGAAAAAACTTAATAATAACAATAACTGCGAATTCTGACTTTTTAAATTGAGGGACAATGGAGATACTTTTGTTCTTTTTTATTCTGTTTTGGAACAATGGAATTGCATTTCTGTTGCATCTTAATATTTATTACGTAAGTATTCTTTCTTAAGTTAAAGAATTTTCATTAAAATTAGAGGATTGTTATAATGTTTGGTCTTAACCGAAAAAAAATTCCTTTAAAACAAAAAATATTGAATTTATGATGATAGCTTGCTTTATCTCATATATTTGTTAATACATTTTCGATGTTTTCTCGCATGCTTTAGCAAATATTTATTTAATATTTTATGCATAAATGATATTAAATGGTTTAATTTGGTGATAAGTATCTTAATATTCTACAAAACCATGAAACTTTATATGAAAAGCAAGTACAAGTATGCAACAAAAATTTTTTTATGCAAAAAGATACTAAGCAAAATTTGTCTTAAATTCTCTTATATTTAAGTAAAGAAGCGTAATATGATTTTATTAAGAAATTCAAGTATACAATACAAGTTCATATTCCCCAAATAAAATCAATCATGGGACAAAAACTGGATTTATATTATTGCTACATGTATTTAAAATATATGCGTTTTATAACCATTTGAATTGGAATTCTGTTTAAGAGATAAACAATAATCCCAAATTCATTTTCATATGACATTCTATCACTGCAACTACGTTAGTTACGAAATTTAATCGTGGACATAATTCTGAAGCAGATTGTTAAAGATTTCTAGAAAAATACTAAAATGAGTAAAATAATCACCCAGTATAGAAAAAAAAAAGTAGTTCATATTCAAACAGAGTAATAAAGACATTGTAGATCACATAAAAGCAAGTAAAAAGCTTGCAGTTAGCGCTTTCAGGACGTGAAGATAAGCAAAATGAGGAGGTAAGGTTTATTAAAGATGTTTGATGGGATTTAAAAAGGAATTGAAGGTGTAACAATGTATTGGAAACATACGTTGGAAAATTATAGGTAAAGGAGAATAGTGAAACCAAAGTGACAGCAATATCTTTCATGTGCTTTGGAAAGCCTTCAAAAAACCGGATACAATTGAGTAAAATATTGCTAATGATATTCTGAGAAAGCCATCCTATAAAATGTTCATTATGTAGTTTTACAGACTATAAGACAGCAACGCCAAATATAAATAAATATTTCTCAGGAGGTGCTGTATGTTAGAAACATGGCATAAAATGCTTTATTGTACATTATGCATTCATAAAGGTGGTCATTCATGGCTTTGGAAATTACATTTCTTTAACAATCATCCATAGGCGTCATTTAAACTTGATAAATGAAACAAATTTAGGATTCCTTACCCATATAGTCCTGATTTGCTTCCATATGAAAGTGTTTCAGCATCCCTAAATGATTCTGGGTGTCTGCTGATATGAAAAGAAATCGGGCCACTGCTTCCTCCCTGTAACATCATCGTAAAAGACTGTAACGATGATTATGACGTGATCATTTGGGAAGAAATATGGTGAATAATTCCTCTGAACTTCACAGAATATATCGTTAAAAGAGATGGCGAATGTGTACAAGTGGTCCTTGCCCATGTGCATTTGTTCAAAGGCGAAATATGTTCAGAATTCCTTTTTATGGAAGTAAGGTCAAACCACATCCGTCTTATATTGTGGAAGAGCTATTTTAAAGTGAGATTGTCACGCGAAAGGATTGTCCAGCGTTCTTAGCAGATTACATCCCATAGAACACGTAGAGGATTCTTTGAAGAATATCTTCGGCACGACCATATTCACAGTAGAACATACAACAAATGAAACAAACATTCATTGGGAAATGAATGTTTGTTACATCACAACATCTCTTCGAACAATTGCTTTAAATAGCGACTTATTGTAATGCAACCATTACAGTTAGATTATCATATTTCTTTCTAAGGGACATATGTTGCCCTCCCTCTTGGGCAGAAAATTTGCACCTATCTTTATTATATTTGTTATTTATAATTTTTGGTTGATTTAAAACTCAATGTATCTACATTTTCCATTAGTATGTTTTATTTATTGCTTAAATATAAAGTAATGTGTTTTCATTCTTATATCCATACCTCTTTTGTGAATTTTTGAGGCGTTATGGCGAAAAAAGAAATACAAATTTTAGTTTTGTACACTAGAGAAGTTATTATCTAATTTAAGTAATCAAAAGAATTATTTCTTTATAAACGTATAATATTTTTGTAATAATATTTATTGAAATTAAATGTTTAAAAGATATTAAAATATATTTTAGCTATTAACTTAATTCCCATTTTAAATGTTATATTTAATCATTACTTTACTACTGAAAAACAAAAATGCATATATGTTCGCCTTAATCTCTACACTAAACAGATAAAAAATACTTTCAATTTTTACTGAAACGTTTTCTAAATCCATGTAGCAACTGCTATTGTTGAAACCTTCGAAATAAACTGAAAATTGTAAATCTTCACCCATTATATCCTGATTCGATCAGAGCCTATATTTGAATACATGACTGTCTGTTTGGTATTTGTAAATCTGTTAATGGAAAATTATATCTTCCTATTTTTCTTCGAGGATTACTTTATCGTTCCTATGCTGGATATTAAAGAAATATTACGTGGGGTCACGCATATTGTGTAAATCTTTAGTTTGTAGTCTGTTACTTTCATTAGTCCTCCCTCTGAGGAAGATATTCCCAACACTCATTGCCTTTCCTCGAAATGCATTATCCATTCGTCAGCTTTTAGTATCCATTTCCGATTATAGGATCCGTAAAGAAATCGAATTTCCGGACTACTATCCTCTTAAGAGATAACTGGCTAGGCTTACAGTCAATCGACTAGCTAAAAGATTTCTTATTTTCGTTACTTTCCCGCATTTTGTTTAACTCTGTTGTTGTTATTAAGTGCATTGCAAAGCAGAATGCAGCATTTAAAAGTGCTCACAATAAAATTTTAATGTAAATTTTATTTCCAACAGAATGAAAATTCTGTTCCAAAAATGTTTATTTCATCGAGCTTGTATCCGTTTTATAACAATGGAAGGATTTTCATAGTTTTTCATAACTGGAACTTTTTACTGTGATGCATTTTTTGTCTGGTTTATCTAAAACCTGGATTATCTAACCATTAGTCTTCAATAGTATCGAAATTCCGAGAGAAACATTTAAATATAAAAAATAATGCATTTTGCTTTAAAATAAGTCGTCACATTAGTAAATAATGACTTGTAAACGTTGTTATCATAGCATGGTTGTAGATTTGTATGCCAAATAAGAATGAATACAACTTTTATTTTCCTTTGTAAAGTGTATCCTCAACCTTTAATGGATTCTTCATTCTTCTACAAATAAATAGCCGAGTTTTAGCAAAATTTTGTATTTAAGAATCCATTAAAAGATTTTTATTTTTGTCCAAATATTTCTTTAAGTATTACACATGCATCAGATGAAATCTGGGTAAATGATACATCAATTATTTCCTCTTTCTCATGATTCAGAATTTAGAAAAAACCTAAAAATAAAGAATATTATTTTTAAAAGAATCCTGAATTAAATATAATGAAATAAAGCAATAAATAATATTTCAATTAATTTATGAGTATTGATAAGTTTCAAATAATTATTTTGTTTATCTTTAAACGGAATTTAATTTTAGTATATGTACCTATATACTATTATATAAATTTATGTATATGTACCTCGATATTCTGATAGACTAGCTCCTATCAGAATATCGAGTAAGCTCTCTCTGGAGCCATTATAGAAAATGGCTTAAATAGTGAGTGTATCAAGAACTTCAGTGTTGGTGACTGGAGCTTGAGTAGTTCCAATGTTCAGTAATATAGAACTGCCCACAATTTGCACACCGTTTCAGTACCATCAATCAGAATTCTAATGCCTAGAAGGCAGAATGGATTTCTGTATGAGCACTTATTACATTATTTGTAAATTTATTTAATTTTCATTTCATTTCTACAAAAAAATAAAATGCTTTACTTTTTTATCTCGAGTGATTTTTTAATGTACTAGTGTTTTTTACTTGTTTTCTATTCATTATATATGCTATTTGTTATGAAAGAATTCTTTTTTTTTTTTCTTCCTATAAACTCATATACAATTTTTCAACTTTGAAGGAGAAGACTTTTTTTGGATTAAAGAATAAAAGTGGGGTTTGATGCTAAATCTAAAGATGTTGACTTTTAAATTCTCAAAAAAGAAATTTTAACTATTTATGTATTTTAAGAACATTGCAAGAAATTTTCAAAAGTTTTTATTAATCTTTTAAGTTTATTATATTCGCTATATAGGTAGTTTTGTTTAAAGATATGTAAATATTTTAATCCATTACTTCACTCATTTCCAATCAAGCAATTATTCTGTTCTTTTAAATTGCAAAATATTATTTTCAATTATTTTAGATAATTTATTTACTTCCACAATAACGAACTAAAAATAAATTTTCTTCTGATCATTTAAAATTTTTCAGCAATTCCACTTTATAGTTTATTTTTCACAGAATCAACTGAAATGTTATTTTTCATTTCAATGAAAAATAATTACCCTAACCAGTTTAAAAAAAAAAAAAAAAAAAATATTACAAGTTTTGCCTTTTTTTTTCTTTTCGAATGAAAATATATCACAAAGGTCAATGTTCTCGTTTAAAGTTATACTGCTTTATACTTATTTGGCTTGCGGCAACTTTTCAAAACTAACTAAAAGCCAACCGCCTACGAAAACATGCTGGTTTAAATTTGCCTCCCAGCTGTTAGCTTTCTTTCAAAATTTTAGATTCTATTTTTTTTTTCATAGTTAATTATAATTAAAATTTTTGAAAAAGATTTGTGAAAAGAAACAATTTTGTAAAAGTTCTGAAAATGTTGAATATTTATTTTGAAAGCAGAGTTCTATGCGGTACGTTTGTTTAAATCTTATTATTTTTATGCCATTTAAATTTTTTAAAATTTTTTTGTTGCTGAAGTACAAAAAAAACTATCATTTTTATGGATTTCATTTAATATTTTTTTTTTAGTTTTAAAAATTAAGTATAATTTTAAAAATTAGTCAAGTTAAGTAATTTTAAACAAAGAAATTATAAATTTTATTAAATTTTTCTTATAATGAAAATATACATTATAAATCAGTTTATTCACATATTTTAAAGATAATAAAGTTTTGAATGTTTGTCCATTTTGTAAAGATAAAAGTTTGATGCACTTGAACTAAAGGCATTGTTCTACTCAAAGTACAACAAAACATTTTTTAATAAAAAAATTATATAATTCTCTTTAAAATTTTTGAAAATACTCCAGATAGTTAAATATTTTTAGTAAATTGTTATATGTTAAAAAAAATAGTTCAAATTTTTCTATGTAATTAAAGTCATTATCAGTAAGCAAAAAATAAATGCTAAAATTTTATATTTTATTGTATTACTATTAGAGTTTGAATGAAATCTATTGCTTACATTCATATTACATTTCTACAAACCTATGATAAGTAGATTTTTCGCGAATTTCGGAACTAAATGTCACTTAAAAGCAAGCAGTAGTTTCTAAATATTTTATTTGTTACTATTTATATTTACTATGAAAGTCAAATAGTTTTAAATTTTTCATATGTTTGAGGAACAATTTCTCAATAATATAGATTTCTTAATAAAAATTTATAAAAAATCTATTTTAAATAAAATATATTTATGAAATAAATCCCTTGGACAAAAATGAAATCTCTGATAATAAGACGATGTTAATCAACCATTAAAAAAAAAAAAATTAATGAAATCTACAAAAGTTGAAGATATCTTTACACAGTAATATTTTAAAATAGGTATATAGATATTAATGAATTAAAAAATAGCATCTACTATTGAGTAAACAACATGAAATTTAATTATACTATATTTTCTCTGGTAAATGGCATTTTTTATATCTTGAAACAATATTTTTCAATAACACGGAAAATACAGTTAATTAAGTAGCACGCAGTAGGCAAATGAATACGCACTAATCTTTATGTTTGCCTTTCACATTTAATCCATGCGATACAAATTTTTTTATTTTCAGATGTGTTTTAATATCATACACCCAAGCGGAAAAATAATTCTCGTAAATAAAACTGAGGTACTGGATTCCATTTCAGTTTTTACAGCTTTATGGAAGATCTGTTTTAATCAAGATAACTTTGAAAAATAACTTAATTAATTCAGCGTTTTGGTGAATACTTTATCAACAGTACCCAAAGTAAGCCTAAGACAGAAGTATAAGCATCTTGAATATTTCCTCTTGCTAAATTCGAAAAATAAAATAGTTTTATTTCGTAACTGAGTTATTGAAGGAGAAATCTTTTGTGAAAACCAAGTTAGTCTTTGAAGGAAAATTACAAAACTACTCGTTACAAACACACTAAGCCTCAGAGGAATTACATATATTAATATTCTTTTTGAATAGGATCAGGAATTATAGCTAGATGAATGGAAATGAAAACTCATTTACCCGAGAAATTTAAAACAGAATTCTATAGTTCTTTTAATTATAGTGGAAATAATACCCAAGAACAAAAATGATACCTTATGTAAAAATTTACATAGGGGAAAGGATAATAATTGATTTGTGAAGGTTCATTTTTTAGTAACGAAGTTTGTGATAAAACCTTCGGAAATTCGGCATGTAATAAAAGAAAATATTTTCACTTAAGAATCCTAGATGAGCAAGATATTTTTTCTTTCCTTCTAACGTAATAAATAGACATTGAATATTAATATGTTCTTATCAGTTAACTTTTAAACTGGGAATTTTGATTGATAGTATACATTAGTATATAGTTATGTTTTGTTCTAGGAACGATTATAAAAAAAAAATTAGATAAAAATAATAACTAAATAATATATTTTATAATGCTCACATGAGTTAAAGTTAAACAATATTATATTCAGATCTCGATTTCAAATTATTTGAAATTAATGAATTGCTTTTTCTTGCTTAATAAGTTAATAGAGCTTTCCAAATGTAGATATATATGAGTTATGTATATGTACAAGGAATTCCATTGTAGAGATAGTAAGACTTTTATATTTTACTGAAATTTAAACATTAGTTAATTTAAGGAATATTTCTGTTATAAATATTACTATAATAGTTCATATATTCCAATCATACAGCTTGGCTTACGAATCTTGCTGCAATGTTTTAAGATCCCAATTTCTATTAGAAAATATTGGTAAAAAAAAACATATAGTGCATCTGTTATTAAATAAAATATTTAGTTTATTGTGGCAAATTTGCAAAAAAAGTTAATAATAATATGCCAATTAAGAATGCTAGTTTAAAAAAAATGAATAAAATAAAGTTTTAAAGGTTTTTTAGTGCTACACATTTCACAGAACTTTAATGATCTAGTATTACGTAACTTTTTAGAATTTAAGAAAATATTAATGAAAAACCATATTTTACCACTAAAATTTGTATGTATTTCTTACACTTAAATGCATACAAATTTTAACATCACCATTTATTCTCTTTAATGATGTTGATAAATAAATCATTCTTAAAGATAAAAAGATCATCAATAATTGCAAAACTTTCTATTTTTAAATCAAAGCCATTTCAAAAACTAAAAAAAAGAAATAATTGTAATTATAGATTCAATGATAGCAAATATAAAAAAAATCAATTGAATCAAAGTATCTGATGTTGGTAATTTAAAAATAAGACAGGCAACAAATTTTTTGTAGACATCGATATTAATTGAAGGATGTACAACTTGTTGAATAACTTCATCGTCCAATGTTTCAATACTTTCTAATCAATATACCAAAACACATTTTTAAACTTAAAATAGTTGCTTCTAATAATTCATCCTAAAATTCATAGAATATTAAATAAGTAAATTCACTAACTTTTCATGAAAAACAGCATAAATTTTCTTCTAATAATAAAAAAACAAATAGAGAATAGTATTCATCTAATGTCTTTTATTTTCCACAAGTCTAAATTTCACTTAGCAGTGACTGATATTAGCTAAATAAAATATCTCATTTAAACTCCAAACACCTCACCTACTTTCCCTAATTTCACTTAACTTTAATTTGTTACAATTTTTAATTTAGTTTGTTTTAATTTATATATATTATATTAATGATTTTATTATTTTCAAATTTAAACTCATTAAACCGATTGCATATCTTGATTTACGAATCTTTTTTCGATGATTTAAGATGACAATTTTTTAGTAAAAATATTCGTAAAAAATCAAGTTATACTTTATTAAATAGAAATACTTAGTTTACTGTGGTATGTAGGCAAGAAAGTTAACTAATAAAAATAGGTCTGAAATAGTGTTTTTTGTAACTAATTTTCATACTTGTATTAAGAAATAATTAAAAAATTAACATTGTACTTATAGTAGATAACACAAAAATATATTCCATGTAATTTTTTTTTTTCAATTTATCAAACAAAAATCGTTGTTGATAAAAACAGTTTCAATAAGCGTCAACATATAATACTTTAAAACTAATTTACTTCTAATTTTGTCGCAAAGGAAAAACTGTTTAACTGCTGTAATAAAAATTAAATAAATTTATTTATTCATAAAATTTGTTGTCTCATAAAACGAATATTCATTTTAACGACTTATATACTACTGTGCCCAATAAGTAAGACCAATTTTTTTTTTTTTCAAAAAACTCTATTTATTCTCCCAAATTTATTTCATCGCCTTCAAAGTAACCCCCCTCCGGACACAATGCACTTATGCCAACGTTTTTCCAATCCTCAATGCATGCTAAAACGTCATCGGCAGAGATGGCCTTCAAAGCGCACGCGAATCACGTTGAATCTCTTCAATCGACTCAAACCGGCGTCCCCGAAGTGGTCTTTTGAGTTTAGAGAATAGCCAAAAGTCGCACGGTGTGAGTACAGTGGTTGTGGAACGATATGGGTTTCATTTTTGGCGAAAAGGTGACGAAGAATCAATGCAGTGTTAGCTGGCGTATTCAGTGTTTTCAGTACCAATCGAGATTTGACGCGTTTGAGATCCAAAATGGAATTGACCGATCCTTTTAAAATTCCAACATCATCAATAAGGTCTCTAATTGTAAATCGACGGTTTGCAAACACCAAATATTTAATTGTTTGAACGGGAGATTCGTCGGTTGAGGTGGATGGTCGACCAGAGAGCTCTTCGTCTTCAACGCGTTCTCTCTGCCTTCTTTGAACTGTTTATACCACTTCTAAACATTTATTTCCGATATAGGAATGCTCACCGAATGCCTTCTGCAACATTCTATACGTTTCCGCAAGCAAAATTTAATGCAAGTTCTTTGCTGAATTAATTGAGACATTTCAAAAATCGCCGGGATTTGTTTTAGCGTCTCACGAAGCCAAGCGTAATTCAAGCACTAATGAATATTTTGACGTCACATTTCACACAAATGTCAAGGACAATGCCAGCAACCTAAAAAAAAAAAAAAAGAAAATTCCATAAACCTCAGGAATTTTAAATTGAAAATTGTTCTTACTTTTTGGACACAGTATTATCTATTCTCGACTTTAAATATAATAAATTATTTATAGGAATTAATTTTAATATAGCTAAAACCGTATAAGATTCATTAAGGTAAAATTTGAATTTCGAACCAATTATTTTCAGGAAAATATTTATATTACTAAAAGTTAAAAAGAAAGGGATTTATCATTTGAGATATTCAATAAAAAAAAGAACCGGTGTAAAAAAGAAAAGAAAATGTAAACTCTTAAACAAATTTTGTAAAGAATTTTTAGCTTATATATTGATTTTTTTTTTTTATTTAAAATAGCTGCTACTAACTTAAAAAAAGTTTAATAATCCATTTAGAATGCCTTTGTATAGAAACTACAAAGCAATCTTCGTAAAAAAACTGATACCTAAAGGTTTGATTGAATAACTGATGAATTTCGTATGAAAAACAGGTTTTTTTTCTCTTTAGATAACCACTTAGTCAATATTTACTTAGTATTTGCGTTATTGTTTGAATTAAAAAAGTAAACCAAACCCAAAAATTAATTATGGTCTGAAAAAAATTATGAAAACATTAATAGAAAAGTGTGGGATATGCTATTGTCATGTTTTTAAGACAAGATTAAAAGCAAAAGAAACTACATTAAAATGTTTGTTTTATTTATAACACTGCAAATATTTATCAGCTATTGATGAAAAAATGGTTATATAATTTTCAACAATGGAATCATTTTCTTATTTCAATAATTTTTTTTCTGTCTATAATTTATATTTGAATTATTTTTCCATTGACTCATGAATACTGGCAGGTGTATTGCTTTTCCTTAAGGACACACCACTATAGTGAGTTCATTCTATTTCCTGTAAAGAGGTTAAGTAACAAAGTGTTTCATAGCTATTTACACTCATGTCCATAAATTAAGGATAATTCAGAATCACACAGAAATTGAACTCTAAAATAAAAATTTCACCTGTAGAATTATCACACACATCTTGAAGAAGAATATGCAAATTACAGGAAATCACCAGAAGGCGCGAATAATACGTCACAATGACGAGAGTGTAAGAGAAGGGTATATAAGGAATGGTGGCAAAGATGTAAAATTGTTCACAAGCGCTTTAAAAGACTTTCAGTGCAATAACCGCATAGTTATGGCACAAAGAAAGCATTTGGATGATTTTTACGTGGTAGAATTATCAGACGACTGGAATGTTGACGTACCCAACTGAAAGTATCCGAGGAACTTGGAATCGCCCAGAGTGTCATCTCCAGGCTTTGGCAACGATTCCAAAATGATGGTAATGTGAGTAGATGTTACAGCTCAGGTCGCCCCCGAGTTACAACGCCGAATGAGGACCGGTATTTTAGCAGTTACTGCCAAAAGAAACAGACGGAGCACAGCATCAGACCTGTCTCGTCAGCTCTCTTCAGCTACCGGTACGACAGTTTCAAGGCAGACCGCGTACAGACGCTTAGGGCACATTGGTCTATATGCTCGTAGGCCTGTCAGATGTGTTCCACTTACCGCACCTCACTGTTGCCTGCGATTAACCTGGAGTAGAGAGCATGCATTGTGGACACCGCAAAAGTGGTCTTGTGTGATGTTTTCCGACGAGTCCAGGTTTAGTTTGCAGTCTGATTCTCGCCGGACTTTCATATGGAGAGGGCCAGGTACCCGTTACCACCAAGAGAACACCATTGAACGACATCGTTACGGTGGTGCAGGATGGCTCGTCTTGGGAGGAATTATTCTTGGTTCCAGAACTGACCTGCATGTTCAGAGTGTAACGATGACAGGCCACATCTATCGGGATGTCATTCTGGAACAACATGTACGTTTGTTTCGAGGCGCCATGGGTGCTGAATTTCTGTTTATGGATGACAACGCCCGTCCTCACCGTGCAAACGTTGTAGACGAATGCTTTCAATGGGAGGATATCACCCGTATGGATTGGCCAGCATACTCGCCGGACTTGAATACAATAGAGCATGTGTGGGATATGCTTGGCCGACGAATTGCAGCCCGTCAACCCCCTCCCACCTGTCAATTGGTACTTCGGAGGGCATTGCTTGATGAGTGGTGTAATATTCCCCAAGATCAGATTGATAATTTGATACTCAGCATGCCTAGGCGTTGTAAGGCCTATATTGCATCGTCCGGGAGACATACTCCATATTAACCATCATACTAACCATGTTATACTGTTTTTTGTAAATAGGTTCTTTTTTGAAATTTGCTCCAGAGAGTAAAAATCGCAATTTTTATTAATTATGTCAAACATATATCATCTTTTTTTGCTCTTTACCTTTTGTTTAATAAATAGACTTTACAAATAAGTCAAATTTATTTTTGCTTCTGTCTCTTTCTTTGCCTGAACTTCATTATCCTTAATTTATGGGCATGAGTGTATTTATATCGTTACATCTTTTCTTACATTATAGCGAAAGAAAACTCAACTTTCACAATCACCATACGGCTCAATTAATTTTTACAGGATAATTATTGCAACTTACACCACAATCTAGAATATATTTCTTTTAAACTTATCTGTTACTCTGCCACAGGGACACTATTGGAGCGTATTGTTGAACTTAAATACTGCCTTACAAAAGTATCACAATGAAAGCACTTTAAATATTAAAGATAAATCTATCAAATTTTATTATAAATCTATTATAAATTATAAATCTATCAAAACCGGAGATGAAATTTATATGGATAAATATTGAAATTCTATTTCTCATTATTTAGTTAAGCATTTTTATATGCATTATCTTTTAAGAAAAAAAACCGAACCAATGGTATAATTACAATCAAGGTAATTTTTTAAAAGTATTTTTAACGACTTATTGGCCAGAAACAATGGTTTGAGGTCCATTTTAAAATAATTTCTTCTTCATCTTTAAAAACTCTTTACGTTTATGTAAATTATTCATTACTGTAAATATGGTAATTTAAAAATTCATAAAACTTTATGCTTTCTATTATATACTTTTTAAATTATTTCCTTCAGTCTACATATCCATGTTTCATTCGATTAGTTTGTAATTGATATCATTTCTGTTCAACTTATTTAAAAACAATAACTGAATCGTTCTGAAAATTCAGTAATTTTATATTATTCAAAATAGGCCAAACACATTGAGCAAACAACATTAAGGTGACAATCTATAGGAACTGCACCAAAGTTCTTCAAAAGAGTTTCTTTATTTTTAAGAAGCCTATTTTTCACAAAATAATCATTGGTTTTAAAAATAAACAAATGTATAGATGCAGAATTTCATTAATTGTTCTCTAATTTGACCATGCATACATTGAAAATTTTTTCACCGTTCATTTGTAAGTACTTTTAATATCATGGAACATTTTTTCCTATGCCTAGAATCCCACTAATGCGATTCAACTGATGATTTTACCAATTCACTGTCGACAGAATGTTATAAAATATGCCATGTCTTCAGGTGAAGGAAAATGTAGAAATCACTAGGTGCTTGGTCGGGGTGTAAGAAGAGAGATGATCAAACAGTTTGAAGCGTCACAGCCCTTTTCATACACTCATTAAAACAGTTTAATAAATAGGGCATAATACTGGATGAATTTTTGCAATTATGTCCTTTTGACTAGGGAAAGTACAATGCCTCACTCTCTCACACAAAAAGCTGACGATAATCCACTGACAGTTGCGTGTATACCGTCTGCGCAAAAGATGTCTACTACTGTGCAAATGAAATTTTTGACACTTTTTTTGAAATGTGCGCAATAACATAAAAAGTGAATTTTCTTCTCATTAATTAGAAAGTTTTGTATGTTAATTCAAAAAGCAAGCTATTAAAGCATCAGTGATTTTTCCCAAGAGGACTTTTGGACTTTTTATATTGTTTATTCGAGGTACTATATGGACATATTTTAATTTATTTTTGCATTTCAAAAGTATAGATTTGTATTTTGAAAACATCTTTTGCTGTTATTCGTATGAAACACAATATAACACAACGTAAAAAAGCTTCAATCATTCAGTTACATCATAAATAGAAATAATACATCCGAAAACGATAAAAAAAAAATTGTTGATTTGTTAAAATTATTATTATTAACAGTTAAGTCTACTAGGCGTGAATTAAATATGTTGCAACAGGAAAAGAAAGTTTCATTACATGTGTCATAATATAATAACTAAATCAATAATATGCAAAAATCGTGCTGCTTTAAAATTTTATTTAAATTGCCTAGTTTAAAATAAAATAATAATAAAATCTTGTGGTTAATAAACATGGGACGGTATTTGAAAGAAAATACGCTTCACATGCATAAATAAGTGTTGAATTATTATGGCATTCTAAATTTTCTCAAGCAGCTACCAATCATTTTTTAAAAATAATTTAATGTAAATTTTGAGAGGAAAACTTTTATTTATTTAGTGTAATACATATGTAAATATATAAAGTTTTTGACATAATAAAAGTAGAT
The DNA here is from genome assembly GCA_021605095.1 of Caerostris extrusa. Taxonomy (NCBI): domain Eukaryota; kingdom Metazoa; phylum Arthropoda; class Arachnida; order Araneae; family Araneidae; genus Caerostris; species Caerostris extrusa. The sequence continues at coordinate 47,638 of BPLR01015171.1, forward strand.
AGTATATTTTAAGTTCAAAATTCAAAAAATACACTTATTAAACAAAGCATGACTTTCAAGAAGTAAATTTATAATCAGAAGAATGAAAAGTTCAAGATTTTAGGCTTAATTCTCTTTTTTTTTTTTATAATACTTTCTAGGAATTTGAATAGAGACAAATATTAGCTTGGTAAATTCAAAAGGAAGCAGCATATCTAGAAAAGTATTAAATTCGACAACAAGTAAGACGCATCTATTTTGTTACTACATCTCTTAAGAGTTTTCGAAGGTATTTTAAAACCAAAATTTTAACTATATTTCGCTATTAAAGAATTTTTAAAAGGTATAATTGCATCAGAAGGTAAAAGTAGATTGATGCACACTTTCTATAAAAATCTCAATTCTATTGCCGTTTTTAAAGAAATAAAGAAAAATAAAAAATTTATATGTCATGTACAATATTATTTTACAGATTGGTATATATAAATTGAAATATTTTAATTAACTCGCATTTTCTTCTGCATTGAATCATCCTCATATATAAAATATTTTAAAAGAATGCTATTAACACCACGTAACACCAAGTGTAAAAGAAGTATTTCCTTTATTATCATCCATCTCTTTTATTATTAAGAAATTGCCGATTGGACGTTGGGCTATCTATAAAAAGACGTTGAGGCATCTATATAAAATGAACATGTACGTTCTATTTAAAGCAACTCAATGCTTTGTAGGTAGTTAGTGTGATTTAAATAAAGTAATTAGTGAAAAAGTAGTTAACATGCGAAATAAGATAATTAGCTAATTTAACTCTGTAACTAAAGAAATAAGATAAGAGACATTTTTTATTCATAATGTTTAACTATGTAGGATCAATACTAAGAATAATAATAGAAAATTTGCAAAATAAGTAGCTAAATATTATGGAATACGAACAAATAGAGATGCATTTAATTGATACAAAACGCGTTACAAAATACAGACCAATAATAGCTGGATTTTAATTCTATTTTAAATTGCATATATTTATTCATCATAGATTTACGAATACATTATTTATAATCGGGTACCTCATCTTTAGTAATATACGGATAGTGGCTCTGATTTGGATCCGAAAAAAAAAAAATATATTTTAGCAGCTTTTCAAATCTAGGTCTATAAAAGGGATTTTTAAAATTGATAACCTTTTTATTTAAATCCCGCGTCTGAAAGAACTGATAAAAACATAACACAAAAAATATAACAAATTATCAGACATTAATCAAAATATAGCATTAAAGTGCTTTCAAGGAAATGTAAAAGCAATTCCGAAAGGGATTTATCATTTCTGGAAAGAAAGGATTTTACATTTCTGCCCAGTGTAGAACTACTGTACTTACAAAGAAACACACATTAACGTCCTCCTTTAGTTATCGCATAATTCCTTTCCTTTTATTTAGAATTGGGTTTCTTTATCATTTAAAAATTTAATGGATGCTTGCAGGCTTCTCAAAATATTCTACTAATGCTTTGATCTTCGAATTGCAAAATATTTCATATTCGGAAAGAAAAGTGAATTGAATCTTTATATATTTTAAATCCAATCAAGTGCATCAAGCTATCGTGCAAACAATGCACCGTAATGAAAATATTGTATGAGATATGATTATTTCATTCCGATAGCATTCTGGAAAGATTTATGATCATGTTCACTATGAAATAATCATATGTCATTTGCCTGGTTCTGGTTAAACTGCTTATCGGAAGAATCATTAGGAAAGGTGCTTAAAGAGAAAGAAACCAATTCACTTTACGTGGCAAAGATGAATAATATTGCGATCTCTTTTTATAATTCACCTGTCAAACTCATGTCGTTAGCTTCTAAGTCTTTTCTTATAATTAAACTACCTAATCTTTGATATTAAAAGACTCGGCATTAGAAAATTCTCATTTAAATCGTACAACCTGACTGTTATTTATTCCAAAGTAACTTATTCGCAAATATATTAAGAACATTATTTATTTAAATTTATAATGCTGTTAATTAGCTTATTTTAAAACATTTTTGTTTGGATTCATTGAAATTGAACTTATTTGAAACATTTCTCGGAAGAGTGGAATGGATCAAAATAATGTAGTATTAAATATGTGATTGTTTTATTTGTTGTGAAGGAAAAATATTTTATTAATTTTAATAAGGAGCCATTACTACAAAACATTTTTTCCATGAGTTTGTTATACGGTTATTTAATAAATATTACAATCAAGAATTCTTGATTTTGTAATTCAATATTCAATTCAAATTCAAAATTAGACGATATTAGTTTTGCCATATTTATCATTGTATTGCATATTTCTTCTTGTAATTTAGAGTTTAGAATATAAGGAACTTAGCAACAGTATTCTTTTCGAAAATTCAAAAACAAAGAAGTAATATTTTTGAATAAAAATTAGATTTCTTTACTCCTAAAATGGCACAGTAGATAAAATAAATTTCTAAATGTTTCAAAGTCAATGCTAAATTCCTTAGATTTTATTTCTATTTTAATTAAATTTATTTTTAATTGATTTCTTAAGATAAAGAATCTCACTGATTTCATTATTTAAAGCATAAATAATTTAAAATTTTGCTAATGAAATAATAAAAAGCATAAAATTTATTTGAAATAACGTAATATGTTATGCAGATCGTTGATCTAACAAGCTTTCATTAATAAAAATATTCGTATAGAGATTAAATAAACAAAAAAATGTAATATATTCTCAAGAAAATGCATTAGAATTAGCAAAGATTTTATTTTCGACCTCAAAATCTTATTTTGTTCTTAATATTTCAAGTTTACAAGATTAATATTTTATCTCGCTATTCATGTCACACTAAAAATTATTTTTTTTTTTTTTAAAAAGCTGAATCCAGATCATTGGAAAATTAAGTGGACATTATTGTGCTTATTTATAAGTTGATAATTATTTATCTGTTATATTAGAATATTAAGTAATTAATACTTGAACTCGCATTTTTAGAAGCATTAGATAAAAAAGAGTTTGAAATAATATTTGTTTTCGAAAATATTAATCATAATTTCATTTGAACAGTTTTATTTACATGTAAACACTTCAATGTGTTTTGAATTCATTTTAAATCCGTAAAATTTTTATATTGATTAAATCAAAATAGCTTTTTTATATTCCTTTGTAATTATCAGAATTAGTAGTATTGATAGAGTTTTAACTGTATTTTTAAGTACATAAATTTATTTATCTATAAAACTTTTATTGTTAATTTAAAAATACATACCGATTTGATTAATCAGCAAGTGTTGTTTTCCATTTTTATACAATAAAATTCAACACAAATTTAAATTCGACAATTTTTTATAAAGAAAAGTTGTAAATAGCATACTTTACAGATTTACCAATGAACATAGCTACTAAATATTTTTGAATCAATAATTTCATATTAAAACTTACAAATGATATTTAATATCATGAAGTATTAATTTAAATCACTAAAGTAGCATTTTGAAAGGAATAAAAATTCAAATCATTTTCACTTCATGCTTCTATTGAATTTAAGAGCGCTAGACTGAAATAAACACACAAAACCCAAAAAAATTCTGTGTTTGAAAAACGAATTGAAACCATTTGTAAATGCAGCAAAAGCATTTTTATTTTCTCACGTTGACACTGTACACACTTACCATTCCAAAGCTGCTGACAACATGGTATTAAGACAGCTTACCAATGAGCTTGAGATGCTAAATTTACAAGTACTGTGAAACTTCCCATTGCTGTTTTGCAATTCTAATAACTTAGAAAGAATTACTTTGATTTGTACCTGGATTTACACCAAATATTTACTGTAGATAAAGTAATCACTTCACCTTTGTGCGAGATACTTCTTTTCTGGGCTTCTTTAAAAGTCTTAAAAGTCATTGTTGAAAAATCAGAAGGCAAGAAAATGGCACCATGCTGTTTTCTTTGGAAATAAATTTACCAAAGTTTAACACAGCTTGAAATGAAATACAAAGAGAACTCGTAGATATTTGTTTCTGCTCTGAAAAAAAAATAGTGAAAGTCTCAGAATATCTTGAGAATACAAATTCATTTATATGATGGCTCGTATGTGTTTCTGTTTTAAGAATAAGTATAGGCTCTTACGGTAATGTTTTCTCTGGCACTTAGAATGCAAATACAGTAGAATTCTTAAAGATGGGAGCAGACACTGTCGTAAAGCCTTCCAAAAAATAAATGTATACTAGTTATAATATTCTAAACGAGTGTATTGTCTTCTATGATTGTTAGCTAAGGTGCATTCGAAAATCCTTTTCTGTCATTGCTTATATAATTTTCTCAAGGAATTCATAAAGCATTGTTTAGTTATATGAATGAAACATTAAATTATTTTAATGACGAATGAGAAGTATTATAAAACACAATTTTTAAACAAACATGAAAATAGCAATGAAATTTACTCTACTCTTATTAGATTTAAAATATAATTTTCTGAAAATGTGTAAATACAATGGGAATGTTGAGGGGATAATGTTTGTGGACCGTATAGTGATAATGATAATATTACATCTTATATATAACATTGCATCTTAAACCTACTTATATTCAGTATAGTAGAAAAATCGCACATAAAATTCATATTTTCGATATTTTCAAAAAATTACGATTTTATGAAGACCATTCAATTATAAAAAGTTTCTTTAATATTTGTTTTTATTAAGTGAATTTTGAGTTTTTTCCGTTATTTTTGTAAGAAATTTTTCCTGTAAATTAGTGTAAATATATTTAAAAATCCATAAGTATTTCCTTTGATTTCATATACGAATATTTATGAGATTAAACTAGAAAATCTTTGAAGATTTTTGAAAAATTCTAAAATTTAAGTTAGATAAATATTATTGACTAATTATAAAAATATGTATGTAACATTTTTATTTTAATTCATATTAAAATGGTTTATGAATGTTGTTAATGTTACCTATGATAAATGTTTATACAATTTATCTCACTATTTTATATCTATTTACATTAAGCTTGAACTTAAAATGTTCATATTAAATGTATCGCATTTCGTAAGAAATGTTATTCCTTCTTAAAAGAATATAAATTAAATTAAAAATAAAATTTTTTTCAGATTTAAGCATATAAATTTAATTTAGAATAACTTTTAAAAGTTTTGAACTCTAAAAAATCAAATTTGTTTCAAAAAATAAATGTTATACCAATTAAGACTGCTTTTTGTTTTTTTAAATTTTATTTTTTTGTTCAAACTATTCTGTGTGTTAATTCCAATTGCATACTTGTAACATCTTTAAAAAATTTACTGAATGCTAAATGTATTAAATATAGTGTCTAAATTCCTTTTTATTAAAATGCATGATCTATATCGATTGAATATTTTGTATTAGTGCATGCTGTAAATTGTATATTCTATGTTATTGTTTTCCTCAATTAAATATTTGTTATTGGGCTAAAAATGTTATTATTAGTTTCAGAATAAGAGCATCAAAGTTTTCAAATGCATTGGTCATAACTCTCAACGTCATGAGAAAGTCTTCCAAACATTCAATGTCTCTGTTTTATGTAAGTAAAAATTATATTCAATTCAGACATTCAATAATCAGGTCTTTTTTATTGTACAGATGTATGCAATGCTTAAAAACAAAACAAAACAAAAAAAATACTTTATTTTAATGAATATGTTTTGCCACACATTACCTAGCAATAGTGTTCACTAACTACCGTGCAAGTGGAGAAGGGTTCGATTCCCATGAAGTGATGTGCGCTTCTATCACTCCTTTTAAATGAATTTGTTCGCTGGGAACATAGTATTGATAGTTAAACTGTATGGTAGGAGTTTTTCTGCTCATTTTGTCATATAACACTTAAATATAGGGTAGTTAATTCTAAAAGGTCTCCGGTTATTCACCCCTCCTTTTTTTTCTCTGTTAGGGGGGGTATTATAGCACATCCTTTATGGTACATCTTGAATAACGAGGAATCTACTAAATTTTGACATATCAGTGGCTAATAACTTTACTTTATAATCAAGTCTCCAGCATTGTGAATGAAAAAATCTCCCTCTCTAATTTTATATAAGATGGAGGAAATTTTCAAAATTCAATATATTATATTAATATTATTACGTGTGCACTAATTTAATTAATACTTACTTAGCTCAAAACGTATGAAAAATCGCAGACACAATATATTTTAAGTGAAAAAGTTTAGAAAACTACTTACTATTTTTATAAAATTTGTAAATGTTTCCTCCCAATTTCAAGCAATTATTTCAGTAAATTTCTTTTCTCATACTATTGTTTAAATATTAGTTTAAAAATACGTCCTATTTTTAAGTTTTGCTAATTTCTCTTTAATTGCTTTCTTACTGAAAAATAATAAAAATCACTATTTAACCATAAAAACTCTAAATTCAAATTATTAAAAACTAAAATTTAAAATGTAATTATTGCAAAAATCAGCTTCTTAATTAAGAGATAAATCCAAAATAAACTTTTCTTATTATTTCTACACTATTCATGAGTAGTATTCATTTGCTTTCTTACACAAATGCTTAAATTTTTGTAATATTGGTAAAAATAGGTTCTCTTAATTGCTGAATATGTTTTTTGTGAGGTGTTTGCACTTGGAAGCTTCCTAAGCCTTAAAGTATTAAGCCCATTAAACCACTTTTGATGGGAAAGCCTCAATTTGATTTACATCTTCTAGACACTCTTCTAAATAGCTCACTCAACAGCTTCTCACCTTCAAGAGCAGCTTATCATATTTTCAAAAGAATAAAGTAGCCAAATGTACATTATGAAATTAAGAATAGCCTTTTTTTTATAATAAGTCTTGCCCTTTTACCTCAATATTGTTATTTGTTGAGCCATTTAACTAAATAAAACATCCAACCAAGTAGATTTCAAAGCTAGTGCGGTTAGTTAAGTTTTAACTTACCAATGTCGATTCTTGGACTAATTAGCTGAATAAGATGTTTGAGGAGTTCATAGTTATTTCGCTGGACTTGTTAAGCCTAAGTTTGAAATTCCGAGCTATTAACTGAATAAATTTAAGGGCTTAAAGACATTCAATCTCGTATTTATTTATCAATAACATTTATTTTCGCTAGGATTTATTTTATATGTATTGTTAAACCTAAATATCTTGAAAAACTTTTTGCATATCAGAAGTTTTAAATTTATTTTAATCTTATTGATTAATAAATTAACTGTATTCAGACATCCATCTATATATTGATGTTTCTCAAGGAATTAAAAGCGTTACGGATAAGTAGACAAAATGTTTAAAAATACTTTTTTTAAATTTATATCTGAAAAATATTTCAAAACTTTTATTTTTCAAACATTCATCTCTGTAAACATTGAATGAAAATGTATGAAAAACCAAGTTTTACTGTTTTTATAATATTGTATTTAATAGGATCTAACTAATAGCAAATGGAATACGAGAAGCTATACATTATTCAAAGCAATAATTCTTCACAGCTGTCTAGCTATAAACTTAATTAGACGAGTCTAATCAAAAATTCCACAAGAAAAATTAAAGATTCCTTACAGCATATGCATAAATATATAAAATCCCAGAACATGATTCATTTTATCTGGCCATTTCCGTTTCTTGTTAATATTTGAAATGAATTTCAATTCGAAAAGCGTTGAAATAAAAAATTAGTTTTGTTATGTTAGAATATGCAATTATGTTTCATGTAATGCTGATCAGAATTTAAGTGTTAGAAATTCATACTGTTGAAGTGTTTAGATATTCTTATGCATATCAGTGATAAAAAGTTAAGGCATATATTTCCTAAATCCTTAATTCGCAATTAAACTGTATATCATAATGATAAATTAAAAAAAATGTGAAAAAAAGTCTAAGAATTATTATCACAATACAATATTATTTAATGAAGAACTGAAGTAGAATAAAACAATAACAATAAAGATAGAAATAAAAATGACTTTACTAAGATGCCTTTAAACTAAAAATTATAAATTTCGGGCTGCTCTGCTTTCCAAGCAATACTCAAGCCAAGTATGGCAAGCATCTGAGGAGTTATGGAATTCTAAGTGGATACTATCCAGATGAAATCCATTGATTTGTTCATGTAGAACTACATGAAAGAGTTTATTCATCATATTTCTAATAATTTACAGGGGCTGAAAGATACATATCATAATTGCCATTAATTAGATAACTCTTCAAATATATGCTATATTAGAAGAGCATATATTATAAATATATTGCCTATATTTATCATAAAATCGAGTTGGATTTACTACACTTAACGAAAAAGTCTGTTATCGAAATTTAATAACTTTAACAGTTACTTCATAATTAAATACATTTTATTAATTTAAGATTGTAAAAACATTGTATAAGTTCTTCCATAATTTTTTTATATAATTTTGCAATGTGCGCAATAATTCACGAACGTGTCTTGTATATAGGTGTATATTCTTTTTTGAATGTCATATCATAATGTCTTGAAAAATGTTTTGAAAAGGCCTTAAAAAATGTTTTGAAAATGTCTTGAAAAATGTTTTGAATGTCATATCATAATGTTTTGAATGTCTTCCAAAATTGTGGGCTACATTCTATTAACGTTTAAAAATTTATATTATTTTTCCAAAATGGGTTTTTAAAGGAAATAAGTCTCTAAGACACTTATTTTCCCTTTATAAAGGTTGTAGAGGCATCAAGGATTTTGAGTGGATATTTAGGTTAAAAAGCCTGGCATTTAATCACATATATAAAAGAGAGACCAAACAATTGCTTAATAATATTTGTTTATTGTTGTTAAATAAAACCGGTGCCTACAAGGAACAGGAAATCGCGTAGTCACAAGCGCATTTATTGCCGTAGTCTGCAGAAGAGAAAATTTCAACCGGAAATTAGGCAGTCGTCCGCAAATAAGAAACCTATGTGACTAAATCCACCTTTATCCGGACAAAAACCGTGATAAAGTTTACGATCTACTTTCTGCTGGTCATCTTTAGGATATATTTCTGAGCTATTTTCAGCCGCAATAAACCTGAAAGATTTTTTGGTTTGCATCATCCAATCAACCTTAATGGTCAAGGAATTAGTGACGAATTTTGAGCGCCGGCTCGACTCATATATTCGCGGAAAGAAACATAAAACGTTATGTTCGAAGAAAGAACATTTATTTAGTACGTGAGTATGAAAATAGATTAGAATCTCGTCAGCCCTTCTCTTTTGGCACCTTTCATTTTGTAGATCATCAAGCTTATCTATATCAGAAATTAATTAACCCTTCAAAATGTTTGTCATCAACTTTCATGAAAATAAAAAAAAAAAAAATATATGTAATCTTAACTTAATTATCTATAAAATCTTAGGAAAGGATAACGTATTTTTTTTTACACAATAGAGCCAAGCCTTTCAGTTCGTATGAAAAGAAAAAATGTATTGTTCTAAAAAATTAATTACTGTTTTTCTGATTAATGCATGGCATAAAATCCCAGTTACAAATTTATGGAAAATTATAGGAGATCATATAATTAAATACTTTTCCAACTATTGCTCTAATATTAGGTAATTAAATTTTATCAAAGTAATAATCATCTGAATAATAAATATATTTAGGTCTATTGTTATGTCTCCGTAAGTAATAAGCTGAAAGAATATTATAACGTTTAGCTTATTAGTTTTTAATGAGAGTATTTGAATTTATCAAAGTTATAATAATTAAGCAAAATGCCTGATTGAGAATTGAGATAATGAGATAAATGTAATAAAATTATTTCTTGATAAATAACAAATTTGATTTAACCATTTAGGCTTTTATTTTTATTGTAAAATTCGCTTAAAACAGGATATGAGAAATACAAAAATAAAAAATATATTAGGGCACATAAATTCTCACTACATTTCGCAAAGTATGTATGAAAACACATATTCTTAATAGATAAAAATCAAACCATTAAAACTATGATAATAACACATGAATGCAAACATAATTTCAAAAGATGCCTTGCAGTGATCGTTTATCCATGCATTTCTTACGATTTATTTATAATAATTTATTAATTATAATTTCTTTCTTCGATTTATTAATTTTATTAACTATTCCATTTGCAATATATGCTCAACTTGTTTACACAGCGTCTCAGCAAATAAGCATTTTCGCAATCAACTTATTTACCTACAAAAGTATGGAACGCGTGGGCTAATATTACAGTTTAAAAATAATGTTTATCTTTCCTAACGAGATTTTTATCAGTTTTAATCACATAAACTTCATTTGTCGAATGAAACAACTGAAACATTGATAATAATGTACATTTTTAAAAGAATATGCCTTAAAATAATTATTTATCCATGTTTATTTTTGTTGTTTATAATATGATTGATAAATTTTATAAAATATTATTTTATTTACATTATAGCTTAGATATATAAACTCATTCTGTGTGTAATTCAAAAGATTTCACCCGACCTGCTCGAAGGCTTACGGAAAACTGCATGACCAGAAGCGCAGACAGAACCAACTCAGGGCTACCAGGATTCCGCCTTTATCCGGCTCCACGGATAGGGAGATATGTAATAAGTACAACACCCCCACAGCCTTTGGCTGCCCTCGATTGGGCTTATTTTACTCCAAGGCAGCAACGTCCACGTTATAGAGCGTGTTCGAAAACACCCACGGAGATGTATGGATCTCTTGGCCGTCTTAAGTGACGTTACCAGGGGCACCATGGGGAGGTGGATCCAAGTTCGCCCCCCCCATTCTGTGTGTAAATAAACATGTTTAGAATTAACTCATTTATTTGGCTATAGTTCTTCCTATATTGATGGTTAGCGTTATAGTTTAAAAATAATGGTAGCAATTCCTTCAAGACTTTTTATTCAAGTTTAATGTGATACAAATGAGTTATTAAATAAATATTTTTCTTTTAGATCCCCCTGAAACTCCATTAATAACCGGATACGAGGAAGGTTCAGAATTACGAGAAGGAGACCACCAGAGCTTCACATGTACCGCTTTAGCGGGTAACCCGCCAGCTGACCTTAGGTGGTACAGAGGGGAAACAGAGGTAAGTTTGCATATTTTACTACCACAAAAAGTCTAAAAATTAAGAAATGCGTTATCTTTGAAACCACATTCAGTGACCACAGTGTTTTCCATATACTATACGTTAATGAAATGGTCACCCTGACATTGGAGGAGGTTTGCGATTTTGATTCTTCTTTCATTTATGAATACTTTAAAAGTATCAGGGATTTGTTTTCTGCCTTACTCCGGGTATATTCCTTTCGCAACTCTAGAATGCTAAAAGCATCTAATGTACAGAAATTTAGAAATTGAAAACTGTCATTTACAAAGTGTCTGAAAAACTGCAACTACTCCAACATCTACATGTGAAATTGAAAAGAAATGAATGTAGAAACAAATTCTCAAATTGAAAGTTACTTTCTTTGCAGATTTCATATGTTGGGCCGATCCATTGATGGTCAAACCATTTCCGTTTAAAACAGAAAACATGAAAATTCTGGCTGGGGATTGATTTGTTTAAACATCAATGATTTAGGTCCAGAACTGCGCAGCATCTGGATGGAAACTTACTTTAGAGACGCATTATGATTATTTCACAAAGCAATTTTTTAGAATTAGTTTTTCTTGTCTAACCAACGTTTGACAACAGACAATGCAAATTTTCCACAAAAAAAGGGAAACTTTTAATGGTGTAAAATTCATAAGAAGCAATTTGGACCTCTTAAAGAAAAATGTTTCTTACAAGAAATATCTTCTTGCCCTACATACTTCAATCCGTTTCAAAAACTGCAAAGATGTGATTCTATTTCATTTCTGAAAACAATAAATATTAGCAGCAGAATCTCATTTGAAAATATCAAATTTCTGATAAACAAAGATAATCGCAGAATTTTAATTAAAAATATTTTCTTTCTGTTGTTGATAATGCATTTTCAATCGTCTTAGTACGACATATGTTTATATTAATAGTTTTTCTTATAGGTACAAATCTTGACGGGACAGCATTTAGCTACCTAGTTTTTTTTTATATTTTTAACTAAACTGAATATAGTTCAACTAATATTATTCTAAATAAAAAAATAATCTATATATTTCCAAAGTCAATTCAGTAATAAAGGCATGAAAATGTTTCTTGTATTTAAATTGAATGTTAAAATCAATTAAGTTAAAGAACATATTTCGTATCTTCATTTTAAAGAATTGTTATTTTTGCAATACAAATGCTGTAAATCGTTTCATTTACTCAGTTGGAATCATCAAGCTTATTAACACAATTCATTACTACAATTTTCCATTATAAAGTCTCTTATAGCGTAACTCTAACTGATTCATCACTGAATATACTATTTACTATTTTTTTTTTAATTCAAAATCACAATTTCAATTTATATCCCTTGATTACTATGATTCGAGATTTACAATTCTTGGTAAGTTTTAATTTAGTACCAAAATATTTAAATTAAATAAAACAAATTCACTTTAACTTAATTTTTTTAAATAACTTAAAACGCACGAAGCGGGTTTTTTTTTCCAATCTTTTCTAGGAAATATATGAAAACATTCTAAAAAAATAGTTATCTTAATTTTATAATTTTCATTTATACATTTCTGATAATGTTAATGTTTTCATTTAAGATTCTTATAATAAATATTATTTTTTAAAAGAATATTTAAAACATGTTAAATACTTCTAAGACAAAAATAATGTTTCAAATGAATTCAAATGACTTTTTTTTTAATCTATACTGCCCAATCAACTGTTTAAAAAGCAACAAATGCTTCAATTCCATAATTTTTATTGTAAAAACACACCTTTTAGTTGGGAATATATAATTTTAAACTAAAAAGATAGGTCTATTGTAATTGAACCAAGCTGTTCTTGACAGATTTAATAACTGATTGAATTATTTTTTTCATCTTAAAACAACAAAAATTAAAGTTAGATACTACTTAGTCATATCCTTTAATATTTGTTTTCAAATTTTGATGGCTTCTACACTATCTAGAAAACTTGTTAAAAATTACTTATTTGCTTTTATATCAATCACTCTTTAAAGAACTTTGACTTATTTTCAGTGCGTGCTGTGTTATGTCAATGTTGTGGAAAATAGATTATTAACAGTTATATTTTTTATTATAAAACTTAGAGCAATAATGTAAAAGTAAATATTACAAGAGAAAGGAAACTATTACCATAAATTGTAATGAAAATGAACTTTAAAAATTTTAAGTCACGAAATTTTACAAAAAAGAAGAAATACATTTTATTGAAAAACTCATATATATAACTTTTGGCTTTTGGAAAAATACTGAAGTTGCATTACATATTTTTTGAAAGATAAATTGCTTTATTTATTGAAGTAAGTATTTGATTTTTTTTTTATAAAATACTTGCTTTTTACTGACTGACATACATTGCAATAAAAAGAAACATACCTTTACCGGTATCTTTTCAAATGATTCTTTGGAACATTTTTCCGACAAACTTTTATTTTCACAAAGTACTCTGATAATTCAAATTTATCGTGATAAAAAAATACGCCGAAAAATTAAAATAAAATAGAAGGAAATGAATAAAGTATTAGAAATGGAAGTTTTTTTTTTTTATAGAAATCTAAAATTCATACTTGTTATTCTAGAATTTTTTTTTAATATAATAATTTAGATTTTTAAATTTGGAATGGATATATATTGATAATTACCTTTATAAATTAATAGTTCTAATGAAGGCAAAACATGCGTCTAAAATATAAACTTTCGTTTGAAAGAATACTTTACTGTTTTTAGGATTTCCACAGCCTTAGAGTAAATGAAATAGATAAAAATTTCTTCGCGTGACTAAGTATGGATCAAAAATGAATAGCTCACCATTTTTAAGTCATAAAATATTGTTAGCACTTGAAAAACAAAACTTATCTTGCGGAGCGTCGAAATTCATTTTAGAAACTTGAAGTTTTTATCAGTCAAACGGATCACTTCGGATGAAATTCCTGAAAATATTTCCTCGTTTTCGCTTTTTTCTTCAGTCAATCTTTTCTGCGAAGATTTTTATGATCAGTTATGATTCAGATGAAAACTGTTCGTTATTCTTTTGCCCTGAATGACCTTAGGCTGCTTTATAAATCAATCTGTGTTCTTCCTGGTTACTTAAATCCTTTTTTTAAGTAATACTGCATATATATACGGATAAAAATATTTTTAATGAAAAGAGAAAAACAGAAACAAAAGAGCAAATTTTAATAACTGAATCCTCTAATGATACTTATTAAAACTGTTGTCAGTTCATCGTTTTAACATGGGACGTCAGTCGCCATTGTATGTGCTTCAGAAATAACTTTTTATCTTTGTCGGGTTGCTTATATAGGTATTTTCAGATTTATTTTACGTGTAATACAAAGATAATAGAGAGTTTTTGCATAACGTTTTTATCGTCCGATATTTTTTCCTAGCTCACTTGCTCAGGAATAGCTCAGTAGTGCAATATTACAGATATGCATGCGCAATAGGTATAATGTTTCCTATGAGCATGCGCTAGGAAAATATATCGGACGATAAAAAAACGTGCGCAAAAAAAACTCTCTATTAATAAGACAATTTTCCTTAAGAAGACTATATATATATATATATATATATATATATATATATATATATATATATATATATATATATATACAACTATATATATATATATATATATATGCAACTATATATATATATATATATATACTTATATATATATATATATATATATATATATATATTATTCAATATTTTGAGAATTACGTTAACAAATCTATAATCGTAAATGGGGTATAAATCATGAATATTTTTAGTATTACCAAATACAAGAAATAAACATATGCTTTATTCGTCACTATGACAAAATTTTAATATTTTTTCCTATTTCATAATTTTATTGAGATAAATTCGCATCTGACTAGGATTTTTTCTACCTTCGAACAACAATTAGTCTATAAGAAACAAAAGTATTCTTTTATAAGTATATAGTTGAAATTAATCCTTCAGAAAAAAAAAGTAAAGAATAAGGCTATTAAATATTTATGATGATCACGTTAGTAAACAATAAGATATATTATTTAACTTTGTTTTATTTTCTATGAAGTTGATACATTATAATACACCAACAATAATAATACCACTACAATACAACTATATCCCACAAATGACGGCTAATTAGAAAACGCACCGTTAACAAAAAATAGTTAATTGTAACTAATAAACTACAACAAAAAGAAAATATAAGTAACGTGATAAAAGGAAGAAAAACCTGTAAAGCATGAAAAATAATTTGTGTAATATGCATAAATCCATTTAGATTTTGCTTACATCATCTCATTCACCATTCTAAAAGTCCAGTCTGGCAGTTTTTAATAATTAGACTGCAAAGCAACAAGAAAAAATGCCTTCTGTGGTACTTCTTCTGGAAATCATTATTTTATGCTGTGGAACATTGAAAATATCGAGGATCTTTCAGTTGGATATATAAATGTACTGAATAAATCGCGTATTAACTTACTGCAAGATTTGGCTTCCATTTTGTAAATTCTTTGCCATACTTTGCGCACGTGTTGAATGGATCTTGATAGAGGCACAATTCCTGGAGAAAATAGTTTTCTAAGTCTTTTTCCAAACATCCATTTTGTGAAATAAGTAAATGATGTGTACTTTAAACTTATTTGCATAAACTTTAGTGTATCTTTCTAGCAGAGTTAGTGAAATAATTACCTTAAGGGATAATTACGATGAAAACTGTAGAGTAATATTTTTCATCCATTTTTTGAATTTAATGCACCAGAAGATAGTGTTCACATTTACAAAGTTTAAACTTATCTAGAACTATCTTTTAAACTTCCGTACTAATCTTTTTAAAAATCTAGTTTATTGATCAAACACTCTTACTGCCTAATACAATTTATTTTCTCAGTAAATAATTGTTCTTCAACGCTTTTGCATCTTTTCAATCTTAAATTAAACATCAAATTATCTTGAATTATTTCTCGTTTAACAGAATAAGCAAAACGTATATCATACCGTAGTTTAACAGATTTTAAATATTTAAAAAACTGTAGAAATTAAAATTAAAATTTTGAATTTTTGAAAACATTTTAATTATATCTGATATAGTCTTTTTTAAAAAATTATGGCTTTTAAAATAATTTTTAATCAAAATTATAACATTCAAAACAATGCCTTTTGCTGTATATTTTTAATACAATTTTTAATCAAACCATTATAAATAGCAATTATAATATAAATTCAGATTTTAAAATTAGCTCAAATTTAAAAATAAAATATTTTTAACAATAAAAAATTTCTTTTACTTCAAAAATTTTTTACTGAAATCAACTTATTGAAAGATCTTATATGCCCATAAGCAGAAATTAAATAATTAATAAAAAATTTAAGTAATATTAACGATAAATATGCATGTTCGGTATATTTAATGTACTGCTAACTCAATAGACATTCATTCATTCCGTTTTTATTGCATTCTAAGAAACTCGAAGTAATCAACCAATTAATGCAACCATTCAGAAAATTCGAACTTATCGATGGCTAAAAGGAAACGGCAACAAACTTATTTATTCTGAGCTTCGATTGTCTTGTCAAGGTAGTGATGAAGAGACAGCACAATATCGGAAAGGTATGTTTCCAATAAGAAACAATTCTTTTTTCGAATATCGATTACAACATTTGAGTACCAAGAAGGAATTGTAGTTTGACATGAGAAATGATCTTCATTGAACGTTTCAGTCAACTTGGGTTTAAGGCATAGATATTTGTACGGCATTCAGTTCCTTCGATTTTTTGTGACAAAATAAAATTAATTTTAGAATTATATATCATACCTCGATGATTAACATTGATTGATAATAAAATAGGAAGGAGATCGTTTATATTTAACCAAAACTAGCTTTTGGATAATATATATAATTGATTTGAACATACACACTATTTTTCATGGTCTATCACTGAAGAAATCAATGATCATATTTACAGTACAAAAGTTTAATTTGTTTAAAGTCCACTGAAATTCACGAATAACTTAGTTGTTCACTAAAAGAATATTTGCTGGTGAATTACTCTTTGATTTGTAATATCGGTTATTGTGTTCAGGACAAAAGGTATTACAAAATATATGCTTCATTTAATTGTCAATTTAGAATTAGATTATTTTAATGCAATATTTCCCTGATAAAAGAATTCATTTACAATTTTCTTAATGTCTGTATTGGTAAAAAGTAAGACTTCTCAAAATCATCTTTTTTTATTAAAAATATATCAAAGAATACTACTTATAAAAGGAACATTACATACACCATGAACATCATGTAAATTTCATTTATTACCTTCACTTAATACGACAAATTCGCTTTCCTTCAGAAAAGATTGCGTGAAATTGTCTCAATTCAATTTGAATACTTATCAAAGCATAAAACAAATATAAAATATAGGGGTTAGAACCCAAAACCTGTGACACCGAGTTAAAACACTAATTGTTATATTAACATTCCCCCAATTTTAACCGTCTTTAGTCTTCTTCCTTTATTGTGAATGGTACTGCATCAAAATATTGATGAAAAAGACAATTTTTGAAAATCAAACTTTTATTTTATTACAGAAGGAATGACAAGTATATTTCATGGACAGAAAGCATAATGAAAAGATGTGTAACTCACTGTCTGTTTTGAACTCAACCATCGATAATATTATCTATTTAAAAATATCCTTTGCGTATGAAAAAGTACCTTACTTAAATTCAAATAATCTGATTCGCTGCCAAGAAAATTTACCCAAATATAAGGTTACATGAATTCAGTGTCCCAACATAGCTTTCGCTGAAATGACATGTTTTTAAGCTGCTGTAAAACAATAGAATTTTTATGAGTAATTGCATACCGTCGTAAAACTGAATTTTCTTTTTTAATATGTATGAATCATTGTCTCTAATAGCAAAGTATATAAACAGCATCTGAAATATATGAAACTAGCGCATATAATGCGGCGCTGCAAGTAAGAGCAGAAAATGCAATTTTTAAAAAGAAAATTCAGCAAATAAAACTTTCTTTCTTTTAACTTTTTTATTTGTATTCACGTTTGTTTAAGGAATCATCTTCGCTGTCTCTAGCTCTAGTATCTGATGAATTTTCCTTTCTTAGGCGGCATTGCAAATATAAAAAACAACAAAACTATCTCATTTTAAATGATTTCTTTCTCCCCCATATTATACCTCCTCCCTCTAAACTAACACCTATGGCTATCAAATTTCAAAACCTGAAACTGTTTATTGACACGGGAAAAAGGGAAATCTGACTACTTCCTTAAAATACTGAAACTACTGAATCCTTAAAATACTGAATACTACTTCCTTAAAATACGACTTACTAAAAATATCTTATCTGCCACATATTTTTTTCTTATTTTTAAAATAAATATTAAGGTGATTGTAATTCATCAGTTAGTATGTTTCATTTCCTGCTCGTGGCCCTACGGCAACGGGCACAGCTAACATGCAGGAAAAGATGAAGTTGGAAATCGGCTGGTGGCATTGTTATGGACGGTACTTTAAGAAATGAGGGAGACTCGGTGCCGATTGCAACAATGTGTAAACCCCTCTTGCATCAATAGTCAAGTGGTCGATAGTTTCGATCAATGATAGATAAGACACGCAAATGCGGGGCAATTACTGTCCTCCTCATCACCCGTTGTGGTCTGTTTGTGGTATGCGTGATGCTTATCGATGTCACACCCTCACGTTTCTAAGGTATTAGAAAGGTAGGTTGGTCCCCCTAAGGGGTAAGGTAAAAGGTAGTCCTCCCTAGTAAGGGTCTACATAGGTGTGGGATGAGGTGAAGAGAAAAGAAAAGAAAAGGAAGTTTGTTTTATTTATTTATTTTACGTCGGCTTCTATGAGTAGGGCAACAACATAAAAAAATAAGTCTTTCATAAGAAAATTTGATAGTCACAAAAATTGGCAAATTGGCAAAAAGATAATTGGAAAAATTTTAACGAATATTGATCAAATCTCGAAATCTTTTTTTTTTTTTTGTAAGTTGCTTTTAGGCTTACGCTGCACTCCCACCAAAACGTTGAGCGGTGAGTCGTGAAGCTCCTATTAATCACAAGCCTCAGTGATTGGTCGTTAGTGATTGATCGACGCTTCATGCCTCACCGCTCTTCGCCTGGTGTGAAGGAGGCTTTAGTACTAGAAGTATTCCTGCCAATTTTGATGTCATTGGATGTAAATCGAAAGCGTGCATAAACAGACAGACACACAAATTTGAGAAATATTTATATATTTCATGTCTATTAACAAAGTTCTATCTTCCCTCATTTATATGTACACTTAAATTAAGCTCAAGTTTGCTATTATTTTATACTTAAAAGACGAAGAATTCCCGTCTTTATTTTTCAACTGTTGGAGACGATGACGAAAATTCACGTCATTTTGCAGGGCAACAAACATTATGGTATATAGTAACTACTTAAAAAATACATCACAAATTCCTTAATTTACTTAAGAAAATTATTACAAATTCCACTTATTTACAAAAAAAAATATGCAGCAATTCAGGCTATATATTTTCACTGCATACCGTTCTAAATATTTTACTAATTGCTTGAAAATAAAAAATTAAAATTATCTTGAATATCCTTTCATATCGAACTAATCGGATAAATAACTCAAATTTTGTTCGACAGTTGAGAATAAATTTGGAAACAATATTTCTAGAAAAACATTCGCTGAAATATTTCTTAATGAGTGAGATTTTTCAATCTGCTGAAAAATGCAATCTAAATGAAATCATTCACTTGACTTTTTACTTTTATTAATAGTCATGATTTTAGCCTTTTTTTAGGTAACAAAATTAATTATTAAAATAATAACTTTTAATTCTTAAATATTCTCATCTAGAGCATTTAACGATTCTACTTTTTAATATTCAAAATGCCGCTTTAAAGTTATATTTCCGAATACTAAATATCTCCTGATTTTAAGATACTGAAAGATTTTTAGAAACCTAAGGAAAAATAGTTTTCCTAATTAGTGATCTAGTTAGTTGTATTTTCCAAAAAGAAAGAAAGTTTTGTCTTTTGAAATAATTTAGAAATTCATTAAAAATCTTTTTACGTTGAATAATCATATAAATTATTTAAAATTTCTTTATTTTTTCAAATCAATTTAAGTTTCCCAAAAACAAAAATACGCTCAACAAAAAAACATTTTTTTTTTTGAATTTTTTTTCTGCAGTTTTAGATTTTTAATTAACATCGTTTTTTTTTTATATTGTTTTTTTAACCTTAAATGTTCTTTCTTTCAAAAATTTAAATTGTTTCAGAAAAATCGTTACAATGGTATAAAGGAAAGTCTTTATATGAAATGAATTTTTGTTGTCAACAAAAAAATTTTAACATTTCAAAAATTACACATGGGAGCATCATTTATAAAAATGAAATACATTTTCATCATTATTTTTAATTATACGCATATTTAAAATACCTGTATATTTAATTTGTTTTCCTGTAATCTTCGTTTTTTCTAAAAAGTTTTAATATTAAATTTAAAAAATAGAAAAACGCCAAATTTTATGCGTTATAAATTAAGCTGTGTTTCTCCTTTGTAAGCTGTGCTCTCTATTTGATTTTCATGTAACATATTTTTATACGTTGAGTAAAACATATTATATTAGGCTGATGGTGGAGAACGACTTTTTGATTGTAATACTACATTTTTGAACGCAATTGCGTACATTGGATGATTAATTTTTGGTTCAAAATTTGGATTTAATAAATATAAATATATCATGATAAATATATACATGATAAATTATTCATAATATCTTAAGATACACTGCAAGTTAGTAAAAGTGAAAGTCTAAAAGAAATCATATAACTGAATCATATTTTTTGTAAATATGTGCTGTAAAAAAGAAAGAAGACACGATTAAATTTTCAGATAATTTTAAGCTACAGAGCATTTAAGGTTAGACATGACTGATAGATAGTATAGGTTTCAATCCTATGCCAGAGAACATCAGTCGCGCGGGATGGTGAATTGTCGTGCAGCGTCTGTCACATCCATTGGCAGTCGTTCTGGTAGGATAAATCTGGAGAAAAGGCTGGCGGGAAGCCCTCAGTGTGAAGAAAGAACAGGATATCCCATTGTAGGAGTCCTAAATTGTCTTTTTAAAGATAGAGAGTCCAGAGTGTCTTTGAATTCTCTTGAATTGTCTTTTGTAAAGTTATTGGGCAAAGCCATGTACCTTATCATATCAGAACAGGGTATTTCCAAGGGGAACAGGATGGTAGAGTAAAGGGAATCCTTTTTACACAAAAACATTTGGTTTCTATACTTAATGGGCTCTGTTCTTCCCCAAAGCATTACAATCACACTGCCAAAAAGACTATATTTCTCAACACTTGAGGTAAAAAAAAAAAAAGAAAAAAAACATGCACAAACTGTGGTGTTTCTAGTAATACGTAAACCAAATATAAAGGTAAAGCTAAAAGGGATAATTAACAACTGAATCTATCTAACTCTAAGAACTACTTCACTTCCTCAGTGGCAGCTAGTATTGAAAACCCAGAAATTTAAAATTACAAAACTTTCCTTTTTCTGAAGCATGAAGCCTAGAAGGCTTTATATCCAAATATTAATTACGCCAAAATAATCAGAGGAAAATAATTTTTATTTCAACTCATGCAATAGTTAGACTCACTGCATGTGTTCGTTTCCGCAGTGAAAGATAACGATTAATTGGAATAATTTTTCTCACTTAAAATACTTTTTACAATACAAAATATTAACTTTTATACTTCTTCAAAGTTTCTTAACTGACCCACCTCTGCATCCTTTACAATTGTTAGTACTGGAAAAAACCAATCTATTGCTTAGGCTATACCAAATATCAAATATTTTCAACGCAAAAAATACAAAAATGCTTAATAAGACAAAAGAATACATAAAAATAAACTAAGGATTCAGTACTAATAAAAGAATAGATTTAGCAACCTGCCTTTTATTCCATCAAAATCTAACTCGTCACCAGAATCGGGATCAACCTCCATATTAGCAAAAGTTCCTCTACTAATGAGAATGTAGCGGAATATAACGAGAAAAGAATGTTTTGTAAATAATATTTTTTTATCGGTATCAATTTATTTTTAAATCGATTAAATGAATTGTAATTAAATTTTTAATTTTTGCTTCATGTGTATTGATAAAATTATTTTAAAAACATATTTGCCAAATTCGATTTTGTGAAACTAGATTTTTAAGCGTTTTTATCATTAGATATTACAAATACTTTGTGCACTTTGGACAAAACTTGATCTTGTGCTATTAAACAACACTCAACAGTCGCATGCCCACCTACCTAGTTTTGTGCTGCGATACATTTTGAAAAACATTCTTCAAAGGTTGCACCTTATCTGCGTCAATTTGGAATGCTTGAATCCCATACTTGTTTAATTGGCGAAAGGTGCGGCGTCTTTGCTGGGCGATGAACAGCATTGCAACGTTATGTGCAGGTGGGGCGTGTTACTTGGTATTCCAATGCATTAGCATTATCTAAACACGCAATCCAATTGTTATATCTTCGACAAAATCATAAAAGATTTTTTGCTTTTGTTGTCTCCAGGGAACTGCAACTCTGACTGTGAGGAAAGAGTGACTATCCGCTATTGTAACCTGATTTATACTAAGCTAATTAAGCAGGCAGTAGAAATAGTGTTTATGACCAACAACTGTGAAACTCTAAATCATTTGCGTGCTTGGTATAACGAAATTTCGAGATGATCGGATTATTTTTAGGAATGCATCTGGCTTTTTTACACCAAAAAGAGTGCATATAGCTACATAAGCGAATTTTGAGAACGAACGGGATTTGAGGAATTTCTTGAGAATATCAAAAATGAAACTATGTTGGAACTAAACAAGCACATTGGAATAAAATTAATATAAATGTAAAATATAATTTCAAAAAATTTATCCCTCTCTTTAGTTTTTCTGTGGCTATAATATAATCAAATAAAAAGTTGCTTTGTTAACAGACATATTATCAGAAAACATAGAATTTTTAATGTTGATATGTAGTGCATGAAAAGGTAAAAAACTGGTCCCTGTGAAAGGATATTGTATTGTATATAATTGGATAGTTTAATAAAAAGTGTATATTTGAATAATTATGAAGGATTGTTTGCAATTTTATTGTCTTAACAACTATAAAAAACCTCTGAGTCTAATATTTAACTAGTTTACAGACATTCATATTAATTTAATACCTCGCATCTTATGAGCTTTCGTTTTAATTAGTATACTAAAAAAATGTTGATATGTAGCATCTTTTTGCTATAGATTCCATAATAGTTGTTTTTTTTTTTTTTTAATTTCATTTTGCAAACTGTCAATGATTATCTTACACAAGAGAAAAATTAGCAATTGCATACTAATTGGGCTTAATTATGTTTAAATATAATACACACATGGAAGTGTTTAAAAATGTATTACTTTAATTGAATCGGAAAAATTTGGCACAAGTAAATTAGACAAATTTTTATAATGACACGAATCTTTTTATGTAGAGTCAGTGCATTTTTATACCACAAAAGTTCTTTTTCTTTTACTTCACATTGGTTTTCTCCTTTCACTCGTTTTCTCCAAGAACCCATCAGATCCCTAATTTCTACTTTCTTTGTATTTTGAGGTGGTCTCTTAAATCTTTCTAAATAACTTTCTGAGATAGCCATCTTTTCCAACGTGGAGTGTTCGGAAAAGTATGTTTAGGACAAAAATCACGGAAAAGTTACATAAATGAGCTTTTTAACGGAAATTTCTCTATATGTATTCTGAGTGAGGCCAGCATCTAGGAATGAATGCCAACTAGGCCATGTTGTCTTCAAATGAGAAAATTGATGGAAAAAGATGATATTCTCTATGTCCAGTTGGATCAAAATATTCAGGGAAATTAAGAACATAAACGGCTCCTTTCCCTTCATTACATTTATGTGGCCTGTTTTATATGATGCTTGTTAAGTTATATGGGTAATGCTTACATATATAAAACAATGAATAACATTTACCTATATTTGATATCAATACAATTTTAACACCCTATTAAGACGTTGGATAATACAATACAAGGAGGTGCTTGCATATTTTTAAAAAAATTTTGAAATCTTAGAAAGCAAAAATTGAGATATTTATTTATTACTTTTAGTTAAAAACCTTTTACACAGCTTTGTCAAAAAACAATTATTATAAATTTTAAAAAAAGTAAAAAGCAGGTATAATAAAAGTAAGTATAATAAAAGGGCAAAGAATTATCATATTAGTCATAAAAATGAAATATATTTTAATTCAAAGTAAAATCTTGGATGTGTTTCTATTGTTCATATAAATTTATTTTAAAAATAAAACTATTTTAAATTAAAAATTATATTTACCACCATTTCTTATGATTTTATTTTCGAAAGTTAAGTTTTTAGTGAAAAAATAAATATTTGTAAGAAAGCAGTTATAATTTCTTAACAATATGTGAAGATCAACGACACTGTTATTTTTCCCTCCGATGTTCGTGTGTATTTTCAATTAAATACTGTACTCATTTTCAAGTAGAGAATATTACTCGTCTTCTATAGATTTTATGCTGTTTTATAAAAATGAGGCACATATATGCATATAAACTATTTTCAAAAATGACAAACACGATGAGGAAAATTAAAGAACACTAATTATTATGCAAAAAATATAATAATGTCCAACCGTTGCCATACATGTTTTTCTATAATGATGTAATGAAATTATTTTCATTTAAGAAAAGTAAAAACAATAGTGTATAAGAGACAAAAAAAATTATTGTAAAAATGACTTTTTCTTATTTTTTATCAAAGAAAGAAATTTCTATTATCTGAAAGCTAATAAAGTGTAAGTAAGCTTAAAAAATATTCCACAAACTAATTGAATTCTAAAGAAAAACAAAGATAACCAAGAAATAAATCTTTCAGATTTAGTAAATGAAGTTTTTTCTTAAGCTTTTTAATTTTACGCATAACAAAATCAACATGAATTCCTTAAAATAACCGAAAACTTGCATCTCAATGTATTCATTGTAGCTCATAAAATATGTCTCGCATCTTTTTTTTTTTTTTTTGAAGAAGGCCATTAAAATTCTATTTTATGTTGCATAATAATTTTTAATTAAAAAGGTGTTTTTTTTTTTTATTATATTCGTTTCCATATAAAACGAGTGGTTATAGTTTATGTCATTCTTACTGGAAGATATTTCGAAATAATAATTTTCCGCATGACAGTAAGTTTGCTACTTATAAAAAAATCAGTGGCTTTCTTTACTCTCTAAAATAATGATTACTCTCTAAAAAATTTAATTTTTAATAAAATTGAGTTTTATAATTCACAAAATTAAGAAATTTGTAGATTATAAAAAAAATAATAAGCTGAATATCGTACAATGATGTGCCTTTCACGATTTTTCTACACCAAAGAAGATTTTCTCTTTTTC
The DNA here is from genome assembly GCA_021605095.1 of Caerostris extrusa. Lineage (NCBI taxonomy): Eukaryota > Metazoa > Arthropoda > Arachnida > Araneae > Araneidae > Caerostris > Caerostris extrusa. The sequence goes on from BPLR01015171.1 coordinate 73,195, forward strand.
TCCATGATCATTTGTTGAACTCTTTGAATATTATAAACCTATGGAGTTTTATATACCGTTTGAGCATTTGATGCTTTTTTAAAATGCTTCCACTTTATCTGGTAGAAAAATATGTTACTACTATGAAACAATGCTTTTCCTTAAAAAAGAATTCCAAATTCACGCTTTGAATCCTATTGTATTGGCATTTAATAATACAAGAATCTTCAAAACAGAATTGTAAAAGGCAATGCAGTCGTTGGTCCATATACATTCAGACAAAATGCAGCTGTCCTTCACTGAATCAAAAGTATTACATATATTTTTTCGCATGTCATTCAACGTCTTTTTGCAACACTCAGCATCAAATATTTGAGTAAAAAGCTATATACACATTCACTTTGAGAGATCGGGATAAATTGAATTCTTTGTATTGAAATACTTTCTACGAGTTGCTTTCGTTCATTTTAGACCTTTATTTCTTTATAGAGTTCAAAGTTGTCTTTATTCTACTGAGTTTATTTACAAAAATAATTTGATTTTTAGAAAAAAAAAGTACATTAACGAGCTACTTTAATAACGTGATACTTTTAAATTTATAAAATGACAATATAAACGAATAAAGTGGTAAAAACATCATTCTGGCTCCTTTCACAATCCAAGTTTTCTGTCTACTTAGCAAATGAAAAGAATTATTTTTGTTTTCAAATCAAAGATGCAAATTATCTTTTTTTGTTACAATGTTTCGGCAAAAAATTGGTTTTTCTTTATATTAAAAAATGGGAATGCTTGTTTGTCTGTTTCTATGGAAGAATCTGTGGGTTAACTTGAAATTGAAAGATCAACTTTACACTGGAGTAAGATTGAGTGTGTTCATCTCATGGAAAGTAATAATTAAAGTGAAAGTGCCAACGTCATCCATATATCACATACATAAAGATAGAAAATGAGTTTAAAGTGAGAAACTAAAATATTCCAAAATTTATATAGTTTACTTAAAGAAAAAAAAGTTAACCGAAATGATTTTTGCCTATTAATGAACTGTTTGATGTATTTAGAATAATATAAAAATCGAATTCTCCTACATCGGCTATAAACAGGCTAATTGGGAAAACATTGTTGCAGAATAACTATTGTTAATTTCCTTAAGTCTGTGACTGATAATCATTGTTTTTTGTTTTTAATTTTTCAAATATTTAATTACTCTTTGTTTAAATTATCCGAGTA
>BPLR01015172.1:0-35877 GCA_021605095.1 Caerostris extrusa
GATGCCATTCTCCAGGCAGCTGTGTGTTTATCGGTTTCGAAACAGTTCATGAGTCTATCATTGACATTGCAGGCTAAAAGCAAACTTCTGAGTGTGATCAAGTGCTGTGAGATGGTAGCAGTTACAAAGCTGGATGCTATGACATAAGTTTTAGTACATTAGATGGCAAAAACATGATGCCGTTGGGGAAGTTGGACCTGTCACACAATCATTAGATTTTGGCAAACATAAGGGGGCACCTCGGCTTCCACTGATCTTCTTCATTCCATTGATGTTCCTTTTCTTATTTATTTTTGGTTCATGGTCTCATTTACGACCTCGTGTCAGATTAAAATCCATAACGATCCCCGTCATCGATGTGCCAAAAAATATGAAAACTACATCGTATAAAGTCTACATTTTATTATATAAATGTAACAAACCAACTTTGAAAACTGATGCCTATAATTAGAAGCACTAAAAAGTGAATGCAATAAGCAACATTGTAAATAAAAAATTATATGAAAAAATTGGCAATATTAACAACAGAAAAGTAACTACTAAAGTGAAAATAAAGAAAAGTTTAAAGAGGTAATTTTCAAATTTCTTTTCGTGAAAAGGAATATCGGGAGAAACGGGATTCCTACTTTAAGAACCACTTCTCTACAGAACGACAACACCAACAAATAGAGACATAGCTATTCGCAGTTATAATGCTTTTTATATTCTGCTAGATGTTTATTAGAAGCCCTTATAACCGAAGTTAACACTAAATAACAGTGAATTTTTATAAAATGATAAAATGTACATATTTTGTATGAGAAGAAATCCACGTGCGAAATTTTATCTCAAAAGTGTAAGCACATAGGAAGTGCTAAAAAAGACCGACTTTTGTCTCTCTGACGTCATCTTGTGCCCACGAGAGCTTAATAGACCGGAACCTACAATTTAACGTGGATTCGAACCACTCCAAACATCCATTCTACAGTCAGGATTCAAACCTGAAGTACCAAAGCCACATCGCCAGCCAATTGACCATCAGGCAGCCCGATTTTAGAGCAGAATAAAGGGAGGCGGTCAAGATTAAAAATCTTGCAACAAATTCATGTGACAGGTTAAGAATTTATAAAATTAAATTATTTAATGTGAAGATTTAATCTATTTATAATATATAAATATAATTTATAATTTTTAGAATAATCTACTATTTAATAAATTGATTTAGTTTTTATTATAATTTTCAGTTTTATTAATTACATTAAAAAATTTATAATTTGAATTTTTTGTAAAAACTATTTTTAACCACAATCGTTTACTTGATAAAATCCCTTTTTGGACGCCAATCTTGGCAGCATATGCTACATATGTTAACCAGAAGTAACTTTCGAATGAAATATTAACAAACAACAGATTAAATCCAAATAACCGCTGCACAGAATAAACAATCCAATTAGATTAATAATAAAAGGTATAGGTCAGCGAATAAAAATCTGGGATATCAGGCAAATCAGTAGCGAAACAATTCAGGCGACAGCGGTTAAAGTTAAAAACAAAATCAAACGGAAACAAATGTAACCAGATTGAATATATATCAACGACCTTAACCCTTTCAGGAAAAGAAAACAAAAAGGAGGAACGTTATCATTAAAAGCGATCGAAAAATAAAATACTTTCTAAGAGAGAGAGAGAGAGAGAAAGAAATATCCTCAACAAATTTATTCATGAGTTTTCTTCGCAATTCAGTCGCTGTGCTGTTCGCAAAACCCCAAAAAAAATAGAATTTCCTCCGATTGGTCAATTTTCTTCACCCTCTTTTACATCGGAAAAAGGCAGGGTAAAAAGGTAGATTTTTTTTCCCCCCAAGCGGCAAAAAAAGAAAACTATCTAAACACATTGCTTTTCATTCAATTCGAAAAATATCAATAGAATCACAATAATGTCCTCTATAAAGACGTAATATTTTTTCCCTCTTTTATCTGGGGGTCATCTCCCATTACGATTTGAACCCATTGTTAAAGAAGTCGGGATTTTTTTCCCCCACGACATATTAGAAAAAAAAAATGATTTTTTTTTCCTTCCCCTCTAGTATTATTCTTATGCAGGGGTTCTTAACACTTTCGCTGCCGATATCGCTCCTGATGTCTCATTTGCCAAGCACGCGTTCGCGCGGGAAGAGAGCTCCGCAACATTTATTCTCCCTTTAATTTCCGCTGTCTGGTGGCCAAGTGGTTAGCTCTATGGCCTTTGGTATCCGAGGCCTCAGGTTCGAATCCTGGCGGTGGCATGGATGTTTTGAGAGTGGTTCGGAATCCACTTTAGCTGTAGGTCCCGGACTGTTTAGCCCTCGTGTGCGCAAGATGACCGTATATCGACAAACTAAACCAAACCCCTTTAATCTTCAATATACAGAGTGATTATAATTAAAGTCCCACTTTCAAAATGCTATGTAAAAAAGAAACACTCATTTCAATGAGTTCAAATTTCAACAGAAGATACTAGAAGAAGGGGAAACGGTACGGCATCAAAAAAGTTCTAAAGTGTATTAATAGATGGCGCTGTACGCGGCAAAAAAGAGAATACGACTGTCGGTGATATTTTCAATCGAAAATTACAACGTATTTTGGCATGAGTTGCTTATTAAACCAACTGTAGTGTTCAATGTGTGCTTGACTGTGTCGGTGCTTGACTGTGTCAAAATGATTTCCAAGTCATTCAACAGTTGTAACGCTGTTAGTGGAAAGCCCATTCATCACGGCAAAGTCATACCAAATGGGATGGGAAACATCAGTGGAACTTTTTTGATGCCGTACCGTTTCCCCCTTCTTCAAGTATCTTCAATTCAAATTTGAACTCATTGTCAAGAGTTGTTCTTTTTTTACGGACATTTTGAAAGTGAGACTTTTAATTATAATCATCATGTATATTAGATGTATCTGCTGTTAATGGTATGGAGTAAACATTAGAAACTAGTTTATGGTTTAATTCAGGGATGGGCAAACTGCGGCCCGGCGGAAGGTTTTATCCGCCCACGGATAGAATATTAATTTGCTGGTCCGAGGCAAATTAAAAGAAATACATATTTTCATATTATATATCCTCTCCTTTCTACTTTGATTAAATATTATTTTTACAAATCATTATCGAAAATAAGTTTCCCAAATTTAATATCTCACTCCCAGAAAATCAGTGCTTTGTTTGCTTCATCTTATATATATGTGAACAAGGGTTTTCAACTATGAACCTTAGAAATAATTATTTCAGAAGTAAACTGACAGATGAGCTTTTAGCCTCGTTCCTTATACTCAATATGTCTCAATTCGAACCTCACTATAAGGAACTTTTAAAAATGAAATAGTAAATTTCACTCATCTCATTAACATATTTAAATTGCAACACTTGTATACCGTTTTTAAAATTTTAGAAAAAGTTATCTTGGCCCGCCAAACTTTTTCTTTTCGATTTTTCGCCAGCGACCGAAAATGTTTGCCCATCCCTGGTTTGATTGATGAATTGTGAATTATTAACTCTAATATTGTGAATTTATAACTTAGTTATTAAAAAAATCTAGTAATATTAATTGTAGAGACGATATAACGAGGAATAACCTAATATTCACGTACACCATAATGCTATTTGGAATAGCTTGTATAAAACATCTTACATCGATAGACTATCGGACTGTTTATTCGGATTTTCTGTCATACATGCCATTGGAAAATTAGTGCCTCGCTTTTGTGGAATACAATATGCCCCGATGATTAAATAAAAAATTATAAATAAATTATCAAGCATATTTTTGATTTGAATAATAAGCATTTGGGGTTTTTTTTAAGTTCATAATAATGAATAAAAAGATATTATCTGTTCTTGTAGTTGTTCTAATACAGCTGGCCATACAGCGACAGTTATCTTTATGCCATAAGCAAGATTGATTGCACCCATGTTACTCATTTGAAACTTCCCAGAGGGCACGTGCAGCTTGAAGATAGGCTACGGACGCGAATAACACTACCCTCACAACACTTTAATCCTGTTGTCTGCTTGCCAGCGACTGGTTGTGTCAGGTTGGCTTAGAGTTGTAGGCGTCTGGTGGATGTAAGACCAATCTCTCTATTTATGTTAATTTATTTACAATACTTTATAAGTATAATAATTTGATACACTTGACACCCTGTGCCTCTTCTACAATATAAATTCTATCTTATAATTAATAACCGCAAACACATCACATGCGGTCCTTGACCGTATTCCTAGCTCGGACGCTCCTAGCGTTCTCCCGTCGTCTGAAGATCTAACCGCATCTGGTACTTACCGGTTCATACAGTTATGGTCACAGTCACGACCTCTCAAGGCTATCTAACAATAATTAAACCTTACAATTCTATTAGATCTTGACCTACAGTTTAAATTGGGTTCAGAACCACTACAAACCTTGGTATCGCCGGGACTCGCACCTGAAACCTGTGGCGCCAGAGCACTAGCCGTTTGGCCATCAGGCCCCAATTTTTTGAATACCAACGGCACGAGGTGTCCTCCCAAGTACTGACCGAAAAAAAAGATCTAGCTGTTAAGAATCGAAAACATCTAAAGTACTTTATTGGGTTGTGAAAATGAACGACGATCCAACACGTGATCCAGTGGTACTACTCATGCAAAGTACCAGGTTCGAATCCCCTGGTGGCATCCATTCGCATTCGATGCTTTCAGAAACAAAGAGACCTGGCAGCGATTGTGACAATGCATTTAAAGTATCTCGTAGTGATAGGATGGCTGCTATGAGTTTTGTCCGAGTTTTCTCCCATGCGATTCAGTTACCCCTAAAAGTCCTCCTGGAAAGAGCCATTCTTCCCCTCAGCACTTGTCAGTGGGCTGTTCGTAGCATACAAGGTTCCACTGATGTTTAAAAAAATAATGTAGTAGCGATACGGTGGTATCCGACTTTGAAACTCGTTGGCGGGCTCGTATCCAATTGGCTAGCGCTCTGCCCGTTGGTACCGAAGACTTCAAGTTCGAATCCTGGCGGTGGCATGGATGTTTGTGAGTGGTTGGAATCCACGTTAAATCGTACGTCCTGGTCTAATTAGCCTAAAATGTGCACAAGATGACTGTAGAGCGACAAAAACCAAACCTTATTTTTAAAAGCGCCACCAACGGATGCAAACCAAGAACAGTGCCACAACGGAGTCAAACCTCAGTCGCACATTAGATGAACACATATTGCCATGAGGAAAAATTATAAAATATAAAAAAAAATTGCCCAATTGGCTAGCGCTCTGGCCGTTGGTACCGAAGGCTTCAGGTTCGAATCCTGGCGGTGGCATGGATGTTTGTAGTGGTTCGAATCCACTTTAAACTGTAGGTCCCGGTCTGTTAAGCCCTCGTGAGACAGAAGATGACCGTAGAGAGACAAACCAAACCAAACCAAAACGGAACTCGTTGGGATGATCGATTTCTTCATGGAAAGAAGAGAATTTTGCCAAATTTTGAGATATTTTTGATACGAATAGAATGTATTTGAAACGCATCATCTTTTAATTCGAGTCTCACGTCCACATCCCTCCCTCCAAAATGCTTCTCGAGCAGCGACATTAAGAATTCTCTCTGTCGAGAAACGGAAGGCGTCTTTCAAAAAGTCTCTGCATAATTTATGTGTTCCGCTAGCTTCGCTTTATTTTCGATGCGTCTTTTTCAATAAGTTTTATTTTTCCAAGGATTTGCAACAGAAAAACAATTTTTTTCTTTATGTAATGCAGTGATGGACATTTTTTTCTGTATGCATATACAGGATGATTATAATTAAAGTCCCACTTTCAAAATGCTGTAAAAAAAGAACCACTCGTCAGAATGAGTTCAAATTTGAACTGAAGATACTTGAAGAAGGGGGAAACGGTACGGACAATAAAAAACAGTTCCAAAGTGTATTAATAATTGGCGCTGTAAGCGGCATAACGAAAGTGAATTCGGCTGCCAGTGATATTTTGAATCGAAATGACAACTTATTTGGCATGAGTTGTGCCTTAAACAAACTGTAGTGTTCAATGTGCTTGATTGTTTCAGGGTTTTGACGGAAAAAAAGACTTCCAAGTCATTCAACAGTTGTGACACTGTGAGTGGAAAGCCCATCCATCCTGGCAAAGACACACGGGGACGGGAAATTGGACGGGAAAAATATGTGAAACTTTTTAGGAAATTCTTTTTTCCTTGCCAAACCGTTTCCCCCTTCTTCAAGTATCTTCAGTTCAAATTTGAACCCATTCTTCAAGAACCCGTTCTTTTTTACAGCATTTTGAAAGTGGGACTTTAAATATAATCCCCCCTATACATTAACATAATTCATAATAAATATCCATAAACATAAAGCTGCCATATTGCAGATAGCTCTTTAGTAGTTGATAAGCCCTGAAATGTGCAATCAAGTTCTTCACATCATTTCATCATCATTTAAGTTCACGGGGACCTTTTTACTCCATAGTGGCACACAGTAAAGTCCATTGAGAGAGAAACACATTAATAACAGAGAATAAAAGGAATAATGGTCTGCCCAGATTACATAAAAATTTACAAGTGCAAAGTTAAAGAGAAAATAAGAAATGCAAAATTAAAAATTAAGACGAAAAAAAGAGATTGAAAAATTAATAAAAATACTACGAAAACTACTTAGTATAATATATACAAACAACAATTAATACACGAAAAACTACTAAGTATTCTATACAAACAATTAATATACAATGCAAACACAAAAATATACAAAAGAATAGAACAGATGAAAACTACTACAAAGTAGAGTAATTGCTGCCAGAAATGATGACAAGGATCAGGTCTTTATGCAGAGAATGTTTTCCGGTAATGTGAAATCGTATCTTGGAAGATTACGAATTTCATCATTCGGAATAGAGTTTAGATTTGCGTAAAAATTAGTCGCAAGCTTCAGCATAAAATTTGAATAGTATGGAGGGCTAAACAAAGACGGATGTCATCATTTCTAAAGTACCATGGAGATCTAGTGATCATTCTAAGGATCTTATTTTCAAAACACTTAATGAAATTAATCTGGTACCTTGCAGCAGTACCCCAAACCGGGCAAGCATAAGTTATTACGGGCCGCAAATAGTACATATAAATAATTAGTTTATTTTCTAAGGAAAGAGGTGAGTTTTTATTAATATATGGATACAGCATGCGGATGCAGTTGTTAGCTTTTCTTTTAATGTTACTAAAATAAGTATTATAGGTTAGTTTTCAAGTTCTTCACGCCAGAGATTTAACAAGTCTTTTATACTACTGTTGCTTTCAAATGCCGGAAGCTTGATTTTTTCTTCTTTTTTTTTCCACACCTCATTCTTATCTAAATCTAAATCTCCCTACCAGTTTGAAATGCGACGGAAGGACATCAGGGGTTTTCAATCATACCAACTGGCGGTGGTTGAGGTGAAGAACAGTGCCTTCCGAGAGGATCACTTAGAAGTAACTGGCCCGCATCTGCTGTTGCGTAGAGAAAATCAGTAAAACAACCACCACCAGGCAGCCTTATTATCGATGAGATGCTTTTACACACATTGAGAGAATCTCCGTCGATTCTTCTCGTTTCTGCAACAATGCCGCTAGCGGATTTGAATCTCAGCCCTCCTGCACGCTACTTGCGCACGTTGCCATTGGGCCATGAGTCGGGCAGAAGCTTTGATCTGAGAATTTTGCCTACGAAAAAGCAGCAGGTTCAACGTTACTCAGATTTTACTAGGGTGGACTATCCTATTGTGCCTTCCCGTTGTACCTCCATACTAGAATACTGTAATATACTTCTGTCGTTTGCATACACTTATTCACAAATGATTGCTTCCAGGTTTTTGTAAATTATATATGCACTTTTATTTACAATAATTGCTGGCAAAATTCAATTAAGTTTCAGTGCTAATTCATGTCAATTGGTTTGCGCGTCAAGTTGCATTCTCTTAATTTTTCTTAATATCACTAAATTGGCCTAAGCGTCAATTCATTTCTGTTAGATTTCAATTGAAAAGATCTATGAAGGTTTTAGAAATTACAGTAGACCTTCCAATACCATAAAGTAATTACAAAATCGAGACCTATTCTAAAGTGACAAAAAGTTGGATCAAGCGTATCTCATCCTTTTAATGCTAGAATTGGCGCTGTATCGCTCCTTGTCTTCTTTTCTTGCAAACATTTATTTAGAAAACATGTTAGGAAGCGATTTTGAACATTCCGAGAAATTATTTTCCACAATTCATACATTTATTGAACTATGTACTTACTAATGTTAAGTAGATGCAGAAAATTTTGTTTTGTTTATAATTATGATTATTTTTCATATAATATGTTAAAAAAAGTTCATATAAATGAATATTTTATTTTCAATTATTTTAGAGGGAAAATAATGCACAAAATTTATCAATAGAATATAAATGCCAAATGTAAAAAAAAAAATCTAAATAATAGCCAACATTAAAGATTGTTTCCAAAAATCACTAAGCTATTATTGTATTTGTGTTGTTGTTACTTATCCCACTTGGTAGATATCTAATCTCGACCAAGCCCACAAACCCGTATGGACTCATGGTTGAAGGGGAAGGAAGCAGCTTCTGTTATTCTAGAGCTGCTCTGTTAGCTATTGTTTCTGACAATCATCCTAAAACCCAAGACATATTGGATTGCCGTTATCATCTTGAAAACCTGGCATCACTTGAAAAACATTTAGTTCTCCAGTGGGTTCCTGCTCACTGTTGGGTTCCAGGCAATGAGAAAGCCGACTTCCTGGCTAAAAGGGGGGCTTTAATCACACAAAAAAATATCTCGTCCTACACCCTTCCACTGTATTAAAAATCTCATCAAAAGATCAATTAAAGTCCGCGCTCTAGAAGACCTCTATAACCGTGTTTCCCAAAAGTCCTGGAAGAATGCCATCCCTAATCTATGTAATGGTTCAAGGCGTAGAACAGTCGATCATTTCCGACTGGCCACCGGACACGACTGCCTGCGAAACCATCTTTACAGACTCAAAATTGTTCCTTCCCCGATGTGTACTCTGGAGAGGCCATGGACTCCACGCATCTACTTCACTGTCCTGCTCCGAGCACGACTTTTCTCGCGGAGCGATATTGGGAGGCTAGAGGTATGTTAGATTAATGAACTCTGTTGCAGCACGTTTTGTTGTTTTCTATGTTCTTTTTTATTTTTCGTTGTTCTGTAACTGTTCAGAATCTGCCGTTGGAAATAAAAAAATATTCAGTTTTAATTTTTATTACAATAAAATTACAATTACAATGCACACTGTATATTTTCGTGTATAAGCCGAAAATGTTCAGAACTTTTTCTGAAGTTAAATTACGGGATCGGTTTATGTACGGATCTATCAGCTCTAATTTCAAGAAAGGTACTTTTCCGCTAGCGAAATGCAAACGATACATCGCCCTATAGCGGTAAATATAAATTCATTTCTTTAGTTTATATTTCTTAAGTTTGTGAAAAAAAAATTAATTTTAAATTAACTGCTTTAGTCGTTTTATGTAAACGTATTGTTTTAATTTCGAAATCATCCATATTGCTGATTTGTTGCATCGTCGCCAAAACGAAAATCTCATGTTGGCGAAATGTGCATCCGCCTAACGGAAAAGTAACAAGCCGTACAAAAGAAATAATAATTAAACACCAGTAATACATAAATATAAGAATGATAAAAGAATATTACTTTCATCTTTTTTTTAACTTTTATTACAATAAAATATTCAAATAAAATATATCATATATTTTTGTACAAGACGACAGCTTGTACAAAAAAGAAACAAAGAACAACAGAAAAGAAACAAAGATTCAGCTTCAGATAGGATTACCAGAGTTATAACTCCTCATCGTTGGCGTCTGGCGTTTTTATTATATGGCAATTTGATTGGAAAACATTCCAGCCTCTCTACCAGCTTGGCTTCATTTTCGCCTCAATGGCGACATGTTTGCAAGCTATGGGATTTTTTAATTTTTTATTTCGGCTTATATGAAGGTTTAGAATTTTAAATAAATTTCTAGAAGAAAAAATACACTCACGGCTTATATACATAGATCGACTTATATTTGAGAAATATACGGTATTTATGTACTTTTTCTAAAACTTCCAGTTATTTTCAGCCTTTCGTGAAATCTTAATGGAACTCTTTTTCTTCAAACTAAACAAGTTAAATTGCATTAACATAAATTTCACATGGAATGGGATCAGGGAATTGGAAAAGAAAATTCTTCTCGATTTTATTTGATCACAGAAAAATATTTCCACTAAATTATGATCTAAAACTAATCAGTCAGTTATGTAAAAATCTCTCTCCGATAACTTTCTTAAACTTTAAAATTTTTTTCATTCACATTTTTGAAACAGTCCTTTCGAAGCTATATACCCCCTCTCCCCCAATCCATACATGAGACGTGCAAGTGTTTAAATTTACGGTCACTTCTCAGTTAGGCGTAATTAAAATTTTTGTTATAAATATTTAGTTAGCTCACACTATTAGCCTTCACTTAGCCTTCTATTAGCTCACACTCTCCCTATATATATCTTGTTCAAATTTGCAATCTGTCATAAAATACTTTTATTCACCCACTCAAGTTCAAATACATTTTTTTTTTTTTTTTTTTTTTTTTTAAACTTGTAGCGGATGACACTGGATGTTAATACAGTTTTTTTCATATATTAATTCAGTAATTAAATTTAATTCATTCATTTTAGTTTTTTTTAGATTTAAATTGTCTATATCTACCAATAGATGGCGCCATATAAACTTAAAAATGAATGGAAATTATTTATAAAGGACTTTCGGGCATAGAAGGAAAAGAAAAGTAGAAATTGACTTTAATTTTTTTATTTAATTTTTTTTTTTTTTTTTTTTTTTTTTTTTTTTTTATTACTTGTTTTGTTGAGCCTCTCACCCCAAAACAAAAATCCTGGGTGTTGCATGGTTTCAGATATTGTATTGTATTATTAAATGAAGTCAGCTAGATAGCATTGCTGGTTTAGGAGCACCTTTATTCGATCTTCAAATACTTTTTAAGAATCTCTCGATGCCCCGGAGAGGGTGGAGCAAGCAGACGATTATCGGTTGAGTCATGAGATCTTAATCACAGCCTCCGCCGAAATCGATCCTTCCCCTCCCCTCTTTGATTCGATTAGAATTCGATCGAATGCACTTTACAGGAGACTTTTCGATTTTTCGTTGTTCTGTAACTGTTCAGAATCTGCCGTTGGAAATAAAAAAAAAATATTCAGTTTTAATTTTTATTACAATAAAATTACAATTACAATGCACACTGTATATTTTCGTGTATAAGCCGAAAATGTTCAGAACTTTTTCTGAAGTTAAATTACGGGATCGGTTTATGTACGGATCTATCAGCTCTAATTTCGCAAGAAAGGTACTTTTCCGCTAGCGAAATGCAAACGATACATCGCCCTATAGCGGTAAATATAAATTCATTTCTTTAGTTTATATTTCTTAAGTTTGTGAAAAAAAAATTAATTTTAAATTAACTGCTTTAGTCGTTTTATGTAAACGTATTGTTTTAATTTCGAAATCATCCATATTGCTGATTTGTTGCATCGTCGCCAAAACGAAAAATCTCATGTTGGCGAAATGTGCATCCGCCTAACGGAAAAGTAACAAGCCGTACAAAAGAAATAATAATTAAACACCAGTAATACATAAATATAAGAATGATAAAAGAATATTACTTTCATCTTTTTAACTTTTATTACAATAAAATATTCAAATAAAATATATCATATATTTTTGTACAAGACGACAGCTTGTACAAAAAGAAACAAAGAACAACAGAAAAGAAACAAAGATTCAGCTTCAGATAGGATTACCAGAGTTATAACTCCTCATCGTTGGCGTCTGGCGTTTTTATTATATGGCAATTTGATTGGAAAACATTCCAGCCTCTCTACCAGCTTGGCTTCATTTTCGCCTCAATGGCGACATGTTTGCAAGCTATGGGATTTTTTAATTTTTTTTATTTCGGCTTTTATATGAAGGTTTAGAATTTTAAATAAATTTCTAGAAGAAAAAATACACTCACGGCTTATATACATAGATCGACTTATATTTGAGAAATATACGGTATTTATGTACTTTTCTAAAACTTCCAGTTATTTTCAGCCTTTCGTGAAATCTTAATGGAACTCTTTTCTTCAAACTAAACAAGTTAAATTGCATTAACATAAATTTCACATGGAATGGGATCAGGGAATTGAAAAGAAAATTCTTCTCGATTTTATTTGATCACAGAAAATATTTCCACTAAATTATGATCTAAAACTAATCAGTCAGTTATGTAAAAATCTCTCTCCGATAACTTTCTTAAACTTTAAAAATTTTTTTTCATTCACATTTTTGAAACAGTCCTTTCGAAGCTATATACCCCCCCTCTCCCCCAATCCATACATGAGACGTGCAAGTGTTTAAATTTACGGTCACTTCTCAGTTAGGCGTAATTAAAATTTTTGTTATAAATATTTAGTTAGCTCACACTATTAGCCTTCACTTAGCCTTCTATTAGCTCACACTCTCCCTATATATATCTTGTTCAAATTTGCAATCTGTCATAAAATACTTTTTATTCACCCACTCAAGTTCAAATACATCTTTTTTTTTTTTTTTTTTTTTTTTTTTTAAACTTGTAGCGGATGACACTGGATGTTAATACAGTTTTTTTCATATATTAATTCAGTAATTAAATTTAATTCATTCATTTTAGTTTTTTTTTTTTAGATTTAAATTGTCTATATCTACCAATAGATGGCGCCATATAAACTTAAAAAAAATGAATGGAAATTATTTATAAAGGACTTTCGGGCATAGAAGGAAAAGAAAAGTAGAAATTGACTTTAATTTTTTTTTATTTAATTTTTTTTTTTTTTTTTTTTTTTTTATTACTTGTTTTGTTGAGCCTCTCACCCCAAAACAAAATCCTGGGTGTTGCATGGTTTCAGATATTGTATTGTATTATTAAATGAAGTCAGCTAGATAGCATTGCTGGTTTAGGAGCACCTTTATTCGATCTTCAAATACTTTTTAAGAATCTCTCTCGATGCCCCGGAGAGGGTGGAGCAAGCAGACGATTATCGGTTGAGTCATGAGATCTTAATCACAGCCTCCGCCGAAATCGATCCCTTCCCCTCCTTTGATTCGATTAGGAATTGATCGAATGCACTTTACAGGAGACTTTTCGAAATGAATTTAGAATCGAAATGATGCGTTTCAACTTAGAATATATTTATTGGGAGACCCACTAGATGAAAATTCAATATTATTTTGTCTGTACTTCTGTGTCCAAAAAGTAAGACCCAATTTTGAATTTAAAATTCCGGGGCTTATGGGATTTCAATTTTTTTTTTTTTTTAGGTTACTGCCACTGTCCTTGACATCTGTGTGAATTTCACGTCAAAATATTTACGCTTGGCTTGAATATTTTGACGCTTGGTGACGCTATGTGACGCTTGGCTTTGTGAGACGCCAAAACTGATTCCGGCGATTTTTTAAATGTCTGAATTCATTGAGCAAAGAACTTGCATTCCATTTTGATTGGGGAAACGTATAGAATGTTGCAGAAGGTATTCGGTGAGCATTCCTATATCGGAAAGAAATGTTTACAATTGGTATAAACAGTTCAAAGAATGCAGAGAGCGTGTTGAAGACTAAGACCACTCTGGTCGATCATCAACCTCACCAGACGAAGCTCACGTCCAAAAAATTAAAGATCTAGTGCTTGCAAACCGTCGATTTACAATTAGAGACCTTGCTGATGATGTTGGAATTTCAAAAGGATCGTTCAATTCCATTTTAGACCTCAAACACGTCAAATCTCAATTGGTACCGAAAACACGGAATGCGCCAGCTCACACTGCATTGATTCTTCGTGTCTCTTTCGCCAAAAATGAAACCCATATCGTTCCACAACCACCGTATTCACCTGATTTAGCACCGTGCGACTTCTGGCTATTCCCTAAACTCAAAAACCCACTCCGGGGACACTGTTTTGAGTCGATTGAAGAGGTTCAACGTGAATCGCCTCGCACTTTGAAAGCCATCCCTGCCGATGACTTTTTAGCATGCATTGAGAATTGGAAAAAAAGTTGGCATAAGCGCATTGTGTCCGGAGGAGATTACTTTGATGGCGATGAAATAAATTTGGAATAAAAAATAAAGAGTTTAAAAAAAAAAAAATTGGACTTACTTTTTGGGCACAGTAGTAAATATCTATGCGCTTTTCTTATTATGTTTGCGCAGTGCTCATGTAGTAAATACAAAAGTGTACTTCAAAAAAAAAAAAAAAAAAAAAAAAAAAAAAAAAACCCGGACAAGATTAAAAAATAAATTCTTGCAGCAAATTGACAGAGAATAAATTTAATTAAACCCATTTATTTAACAAAAATATGATAAATAAACATTAAATATAATTGCATTGTAAATCAGAAATAAGGGATTAATTGTAAAAAAAAAAAAAAAAAGGATTCATCATAAATTCTGAATGGCAGCACTGTTCAATATGCGTTCCCATAGCAACAGACATCTAACTTTTGCGCATACGATACGAGAGAATCGTTATTTCAGAGATGTCCTTCAGATGACAACGAGTTACAATAACTGAATAATACAAAGTCTCGCCAAATGTGAGATATTTGTTTTCTTCGCATACAATATCAACAAACGTGCCTGATTTTCCGAGTGGCCGAGTTTATCTGAATTGAATCTTCAATATATTGAATATATTTCATTTAATTTGATAGAAAATATAATAATTTTTATTGCATATTTTATTTTTCGCGGGGGCCTGAATGACCGAGTGGCTAGCTCTCCGGCGCTCGGTACCACAGGTTTCGGGTTCGAGTCCCGGCGGTGCCATGGATGTATGTAGGGATTCGGAATCCACTTTAAACCGTAGGTCCCGGTCCTAATAGGATCGTAGAGCGTTGCGGGGGCATTGTTACGCCGAGTCCATGGCTTATCTTCAAGTTACACTCGGCCCCTGGGTAATGCAAAGTGAGTAACGTCTGTGCAGCGATAGCCTTAAGGCCTCAAGACCAAGCTGTCTAAGCTGTCAAGCTGTTTTTATGTATCTCTCATAATAAATGAAGGGAAATTAGAGCAATAGCACACAGTTTCCCGGAATGTCCAAACGAATCCAAGTTTCTTGTCAAAACTTTTTGATTCTTCTTCTTACAGCCCCGATCTTACACCCACTAATTTTCACAATCTCCTTCACCCAAAAACTGGGAGAGCACACAGGATTTTCAATGTTTGTTGTTGTTGTTGTTGTTTCTTATCCCACTTGGTTGGCCAAGCCCACGAGCCCATACGTACTCATAATTGAAGGGGAAGGAAGCAGCTTCTGTTGTGATGGAGCGCCCGTATGTAGAAATCTGACTTTGGCTCCGTGACGCTCTTGCAGTCATAGGAGACCGGGACCTACGGCTTAAAGTGGATTCCCAACCACTACAAACATCCATGGCACCACCGGGATTCGAACCCGAAACCTGTGGCACCGAGCGCCAGAGCGCTAGACACTCGGCCATTCAGGTCCCAAATTTGTGAATGCCAACGGCACGCGGTGTTCCCAGGTAGTCACCCACCCAAGTACTGACCGCGACCAATGATGCTTGGCTTCGGTGATCTAACGAGAACCGGTACATTCAGCATGGTATGCCGTTGATTTTTACTGCCCCCAAAAAAAAATTTAATTTCATTAAGAGAATTTAAAAAGTGTTTAATGATGACTATGTGGGAAAATAATCAAAGTACAAGCGTTATAAGCCATTGAAGTGTCAATATAAATATTGACACTTTCGTTAATTTTTATAATCAACCGGCCTTTTTTTGTATCCACTTCGTATTCTAATAGTTTTTACTTTAATAAATTTATTCATTTTTTTATTATAATTTAACTGTAGTAAAATTTGTGTCTTATAATATGAATTTGCTGTTAAAAGAAGTGTTTTTTTTTTTTCAAATGTTAACGTCTTCAATTTTTGAACAGTGTAATCTTCTATACGACATCTATATAACCGAAACAAATAAATAAGAAATTTTTATTTCATATATTTTTTTTTTTTTTTTAATCTCCAAGTTTAATTATAAGGATGATTTCTTTTTCCTCGCCGTGATAGTCAGTATGCATTGTGTCCTAAGAATACAATATGCTTCTGCCTGTTTGCATGTACTTATTCCACAAGTAACTGCTTCCAGGTATGGTTTTGGAATTATGTATACATACTAGCAGGACCTGGCATACGTTGTCCTGTCAAAAAAAAATGCATTGTAGAAAATTACATATCGCGAATATATTCTCCACGTTCCAATATATGTGCATACTCATTTTCATGGTTTCATTTGAACGATAAATTTCAGCAAAATCGGTCAAACCGTTTAGCAGGAGTTCAGTGACAAACACACGTACAGAAGAATTATATCGATTGCAGAGCCATCTACCAGTTCCAGTTGAGAATCTAAACCATCCAGGAAAACCCTGAAAACACACACAAAAATGTCATCAACATCGGTCCAGCCGTTTAGGAGGAGTACAGTGACAAACACATGCACAGAAGAATTATATATATATATATATATACACACACTCAAGAGCCAAAACATTATGACCACCCCTACATTTTGCAATGAACTCGCCTGGATGGCGTGGAAAGCACGTGATCAGGTGGAAGTAGTATTTAACTGCTGCTGGAGAGTCTGAAGAATCATTCTTTCACTTACTTCTGTGTGTGATAGGAAAGGCTGCGGATCTAAGCGACTTTGATAGAGGACAGATTGTAATGGCTCGAAGGCTCGGAACAAGTATTTCCGAAACTGCACGGCTCATGGGTTGTTCGCGATCTACAGCTATTAGTACTTATGCAAAGTAGATGAATGACGGTGAAACCAGCAGTAGACGACATGATGTTGGACGTCCACACGCTATCAAAGAAAAAGGTCGTCGGAGACTGTCTCGCATGGTGAAGCAAAACCGGAGCCAGACAGTGGCTCAGCTGACAGCCCAATACAATGCAGGGCCAAGTAGAATAGTATCGGAGCACACTGTTCAGCGGACACTGTTGGATATGGGGCTACGCAGCAAACGTCCCCGTCCCCTTTGCTGACCAAGCGCCATCGCCAACTGCGCCTGCGCTGGGCCCGGGAACATCGTGACTGGTCCATGGACCAGTGGGAGAGAGTTGCCTGGTCAGATGACTCACGGTTTGTCATTCATCACGCCGATGGCCGGATACGCCGTCTTCCAGGCGAACAGTTGCTCCCTCAATGTACAGTAGGTCATACACAGGCCGGTGGTGGCGGTATTATGCTTTGGGGGGCGTTCTCTTGGGCGTCTCTGGGACCCGTGGTTGTGGTAGAGCAGACCATGAATGCTACAGGGTATCTGAACATCATTGCGGACCAGTTGCACCCTTACATGGCCTCTGTTTTTCCAGCTGGAAATGGAATGTTCCAACAGGACAACGCCTCTTGTCACAAGGCAAAAATTGTGTTGGAGTGGTTCCAGGAACATGATGTTGAATTCCAGTTAATGCCCTGGCCGCCTAACTCACCGGATCCCAATCCGATAGAACACATATGGGATGTCCTGGGACAGCAGCTCAGAGTTCAAAGGCCACCAATTCGCAATATCTCGGATTTGCGTGACCGTTGCTTAAACATCTGGTACAATCTGTCTCCTGCCATCTGTGTTGCGCGCCAAAGGTGGGCCAACTCGTTATTGACAGGTGGTCATAATGTTTTTGCTCTTGAGTGTATATTATTGTAAATATACATATATTTACAATAATTATTGATCAGCATAATATATGATCGGCATAGATGATCAGCATAATATCTCTCTCTGTCAAGTCTACTGCACATCCGCTAGATTTCTTTTTCTTAATACCCCTCACTGCATCGAGACTTACAGAAAGGGGACATACACTACAATAAGTTTTCCGGGTTTTCGCCCGTATGACACGCAAATTCGAGGCACTACTCTTTCCTCAACACCCATCCGTGGGTTGTTCGTCCAGTCCCTCCCTGGTAAGGGGCTAAACCCTGGTACGGGGTTTGGTTTATCGCTGTACAGTCTACAGTTATTTTGTGCACACTTTGGGCTGAATAGATCGGGACCTACAGTTTAAAGTGGATTCCGAAACACTAACAAACGTCCATGCTACCACCAGTATTCGAACCTGAAGACTGTGGTCAGAGGTCAAAGGTCAGAGCGCTAGTCACTTGGACACCAAAGCTTAGTACGGGGAAGGAGTACTATGGAGAAAAGAATAAGCATATTATAGACTAGTGAGTGTGTTGTGGTCATTTGTGAGTGTCAATTGGGAATGAATTAACATTTGGAAAAACTGTATTAACATCAAGTGTCATCTACTATAAGTTAAAAAAAAAAAAAATGTATTTGAACTGGAGTAGATGAATAAAAAGTATTTTATGAACGATTGGAAATTTGAACAAGATATATATAAGGAGAGTGTGAGCTAATAGAAGGAACTGAAAGATTATTCATAAAAATAAAAGTTAATAATGCCTTGTCCCATGTCAAGAGCCTTTTTACTTTCGTAAGGCAATGTCAAGATTGGGTAAAAGGGTTCCATAGATTTTTACAATTGCATTTAATTGCTAAAAATATTTTTACTGTAACAAGAAAGAATTCCATGTCCCTTTTTCCAATAGTGTGTTAGAACATTCAAAATCAGAAAAAAAGTCTCCATACGTTTGACTACTCTTGGTCAAACGCGTAATTCTTCTTGAAGCAAACGTGGGAAAACAATTCTTTCTTCTGCTGTTATCCCCAAGTCAAATTGTTTGTCAGTGTCGTGGCGCCATCTAGTTACGCTATTCGTAATTAGATTCATTACGTCTATGAATTGCGTTCAGAACAAATATCCCATAAATTTCCCTTGACAATTTTTCGGCTTAGTAACAATCTTCTTTTTAATACTCTTTTATTAGTTTCACCTGTATGTTTATCTGTAACTGACTCTTTGGGCTCGATTTTGCCCTACTTTAAGCGGTCAGATTTAATTGGAACCTTGTAGACTTATCAAGGACACTAAAATATTTTGATAAGTTTATTATCTCATAAGGGTTAGGATAGCTAAGATGAGTGATTTTATTTTAACTTATGAAGAGCAACTTAACCCATGTAGAATGAAAGTACCTAAGTCATTCAAACCTACGTGGGACAGTGGCACAACGGATAACGCGCCTAACTACGAATCAGGAGATCTGTTCGAATTCTGGTAGGCTCGACCTATTCGCACCTATTATTTGTTTACTCACAGTTAAATTATTGTCAGAACTATAGTTTCAGTCCTCCGTACCGGGACCTCATTTAAATATTATAGTTTAAAAACAAAAAACACGTTTTTAGAGTCAATCAAACTAAAAAGTAAAAAATAATTGTTAACATAAGAATGAAATGACTGACGAGAAAATGAATGTCACTGTTCTAAAAAGGGGGTGCTTTGTATGACATTTTTAAATTAACTCTGCATTCCTGAATGAAACTAGTGAAAAATTATAACGATTGATATCGAGCACCCCACGCTTTTAGAGCAGGGACATTCATTTTCTCGTCAGTCATTTTATTCTTATGTTAACAATCATTTTTTAGTTTGATTAAATCTAAAAGCGTGTTTTTTAGTTTTTTTTAAACTATTAATTTCTTATTAAATATGTTAAAGGTATAGCAAAACATTGTTAAAAATACATGCTGATGTTTTCGCATACCTGGCATTTTGACCTATGTAACGAAGGATATGTAAGAGATTCAACGTCACATAAGGTGGTCGTTGAATCTCTGGGGAGGGGAGTGGGGGGGAGGTAGAGAATGGCTGCTACTCTACAGCTACATTTTGTTACTGCAATTTGAAAATGAACTCTAGAACAGGGGTCTCCAAACTTTCCAGCCTTAGGGCCATACTGTTTACTCCAGTAAGTACCAAGGGCCAAAAGCTTTTTAATTTTTATGCCATTATCTATAATTTCTAGACTAGTTAATTTAGCTTTTCCGTTCTGAGGGATTTTCCGGATAAAAATCATATGTCTGATTCAGGATATATACATTCCAAACATCGATATACATACATATGCCATACTCTTTACCCCAACATAACTACCGCGGGGTGTTCACTAGTTTATAATGTTAGTGGGATTCATTTTAATTATTTGTTAGTTGTTATGCTTAAATTTTCCGTGTGTTATGCTTGTCATTAAGCTTTACCTAGCAAGTCAATAAAACCGAGTTATTAATATTCTGTGTTTTTTTATCCAACTTATTACAGCAACAATAAGTTATTCGCTGTCGCGGGCCGGATTTGGCCCGCGGGCCATTGTTTGGAGACCCCTGCTCTAGAGGATGGTTTGCTCTATCTCCCCTACTCCAATGTCGCAAAAATTCAGACTGGTGAATGTTGATCTATATTTAAATAAAGTATCTGAATTAATATCCATTATTCTTGACCATTTATATTAATTCATCACTCATTTTCCAAGGTATTTTTCTTCCTCACAAATATCTTGACTTTGAAAAAAAATATTTGTCATTTTCTCTGGATACAAACATTTAGGACCAAAGACCAATCTGAGTTGGTCGAACCAAAACTGCACAGACGCTGGTAAATTTGGCAAAAATCGAAAAACACAACACAAAATTTGTTTCCTAATTTTAATACAATCAAGTCGTTTATGCCACCAGGGCTAAAAATAAAACACGTTCTTATGATACCATTATACACTTACATTAGTATTAAAAAAAGGGATTCAAGGTTTTGAAATTAGACATTTGGCTTATGCTGTAGCTGGTGTTTGTAGAAATTGCATGAAGGCTCCGTCAATGTCTTCAGGCGGATTCCTAACCGGACACTAAAATCTGAAGCAGTAGAATACAAGCCTATTCTATTCTCTTTATTTTCCTGTCAGTTTTAACCTTCATCCAATTTCTCGAACTCTACACCTGTTCAAATGGTGACTCTTCGACTAAAAATCCAATCTTGATTGAAGCTAAAGTTAACCAGTCAATTGGAAGTTTGATCTCATGCCCACTTAGGCTCCAGATTAGCCTGAGTTTTACGATTTTAGTATGTGGTGGAAAGGATTTGGAATTGTATTTGTTTTGTAACGTTCAAAAATTTAGATTTTGCTATGAACAGCTTTTTTCCATCTAGTCCTTCGAGTCTCTGTGGGAATTCAGCTTTTTCCCATTACTCAGTTTTATCAGTTGCAAAATTTAAATGAAGTTTATCCATCCTCCCTCCTGCTTCCTACAGTTAATTTTTTTAAAAATAAAATTCAGAACAACATCATCATATCAAAAGTTAACAGATGAGATTTTAAGCGTACTAATTCTAAACTTACTGTTGTCATCAGTGGTAAATTTGATCTACAACTGCAAATAATTGTTGTGATGTCCTTGACGAAGTAACGGCATTTAATTTTTTAAATACTTCTACTCAACTGGAACATTCAGTCTGTAATTTTTTAAAGCGTTTTTTTTTTTTTTTTTTGATTGATTGACACTTCGCAGTTTGAGAAAAACTGGCTTCTAGTATCAAAAGGATATTTCAAAACTTCCCATAATTTATTTATCGCAATATACTTGCAAAAGTTAGGAGGATATGGGAATTTTTATAAAAAAAAATAATAAAATAAAATAATGAACTTGAATTTTATTGGCATAGATTAAGTTTGACACAAAATTACATATTTATTGCATGTCGTGCAGTTGTGCAATTTAACATTATTTGAAGAAGTCTGAAATTTTTAGCTACGATTTTTTTTTTTTTATTGTGCGTGTGTGTGTGTTTTGTGTTTTTTTGTGTGTGTGTGTGTATTTGTACAAGATAAAAACAATCGTAAAATTAAAAGTTTTAAATCATGCATAGCAAGCGCTTCTTCAAGTTGACAAATAACCAAGAGACAATGGCTGTCGTGTTTATTGCCAGGACTCAGTCAGTCATCTAATTAACGTCTTGGAACATATTTTATAACTTGCGAAAGATAAGGGATTCTGGTGCAAAGTTAGCGAGCGGATTGCATAAACTTGCTGATAAAGTACAAGGATACTTAAGGGAAATACAATTTGAACTTTTGCCTTAAAAATTTCGACTGAACTGAACTTCAGAGAGTGCATAATCTACGACAAAAGAAGACACTAGAAGGATAATTCGCGCATTGCTCTTTTGAAGTAAGTGGCATTTAATTTATGGTATTGCTTATCCATAGATTCATTAATATATATATAATTTCTTTATAATGGGCATTAAAAAATGAAAATAGAAAACATGTTTTTCATAAATTGTCATTCTGTTCTGTATAAAGAAAAATCTTGATAGAATCCATACATTGAAAATGAGTTTACTCTATCTACAAAATAATTTCACATTTAATTAGTTAAAATAGCAAAAATGAATAAATGAATAAAAATATTGATTTTTAGTGCTAATTCTGTAACGTAAATTGTTACATCTGTAAAGTAAATCAAATCGAATACTACTTTCTGGACGGCATTGCTAACCGTAGGTCCCGATCTAATTAGTCCAGGGAGCGACCAACACAAATGAGGCTACTTTGGAAATGCATCCTAACTCCGCGGGCGCATATAAAATTATATATCCCAAAATTGAGATTTAGACCCATTTAGTTTTAGACATTATTTGGAGGGGAAAATTTTAACATAATGAATTATTATTATTGGGTTTACTATTATTCTTACATATAAACATAGATAATGTAATAATAATGATAACACTAAATGCACATTGTAAAAATATATAAATAGAAACGAAATAGAAAAAAAATTAAATCATTAAACAATATTTATATTACTAGTTCGACATGTGTTTCATTACTCTTTCACTTAGCTTTTGCAAATCGATGTCCATTTTGGTATTTGCACATCGTAATGGGTGTTGCAGGTTAGCGTCCGTTATGTTTGAGCATGTTTTGTGTTGGTCCATTTCATTGTCGAAAAACCCATTCGCGGGTGTAAATTGAACCAAAAGCGCCAACAACTTTTTCGCCAGATTTCTCAAATTGGAAAATTTCTCTTTTGCGACATAAATGTTATAAAAATCTATTTTTGATTTTGATGTTTCAAAAATGTCTTAGTTCAATATTGTATTACAAAGTTCACCAATTCGATTTGGAAATATTCTGAGGCAGACTCGATTTCAACATGAAAGAGAGAGGGAATGTGTTTCAAAAATTTTGTTGTATTTATCTAACTCTAAATTAGACAACTCATTTCGACAACAATTTTTGAATATATGGATGTACACATAATGTATTTCTTAATACATTGGGTTTTCACTACTTTTTGGCCATTATGAAATAAATTTACTTTGAAAAGTGTGATCAATCTCACGGGCCGGAAAAATGTTCAAGACCAGCCACGGGTTCGCCCCCTGAATTAGTCTAAAGTGCACAAAACGATCGCAGAGCGACAAACAAACAAACCGAAACTTTCTGAAAAGTCTCTTGTCCTGGTTTTTATCTCTCTCCTTAAGTTTTGCATTTCTCTGCGATTTTTGGCATAGTACAGTAACGTGACGCCACATTAAAATGACATGAGATAATTGCATATATTTTTTTACTTATTAGCATTATATGATACAAACAAATAATGAATGAAATGAAAATGTAAATAATTGGATGTCCGGTATTTCATTGATGTAAAATGTTTGTAGAGTTACATTTTTGCAGCAATCAAGTATAACAAGCGGGCTGAAAGGTTCGTAGGCTAACACACAAATGGCTCTACTAGTATTAAATCCATATGATTTTTAGTTAGCCCTAACCTTCAAAAGACACGTGTATAAATTTGACAGCTGTTGCGCTACTAGTAAGCGAGTTATAGCATTTTTAGTGAAGTTATAGCATTTTCAGTGTTCATCACGTGCAGTCCATTCGGCTGACTGTCGATTGAACTCCGGTGTGAAATGATGGAGCCATGTTTCATCCATTGTTCCATATCGATGCAAAAATTCGGGTTTATTACGATTGAACAGCTCCAAACACTGCTTAGAATCATCCATTCGTTGTTGTTTTGGGTCGATTGTGAGCTCTGCGCGGCACCCACTTTGAACAGAGCTTTCGCATATCCAAATATTCATTCACGATATGTCCAACACGTTCCTTTGATATCTTTAGGGTCTCATCTATCTCAATCAATTTCACTTTACAGTTATCAGAAATTATTTTGCGGACGTTGTTTGATGTTTCCGTCGGTAACAGCTTCTTTGGGGCGTCCACTGCGTGCATCGTCCTCGGTGCTCATTTCGCCTCGTTTAAATTTAGCAAGCCACTTCTCTACGGTTGATTTTTCTGGTGCAAAGTCCGAATAATGTTCATCAAGCCAAGCCTTGGCTTCAACAGTATTTTTTTGTTGGCCAAAAAGCAATGCTTTATTAAAGACACGAAATTCCTTTTTTATCCATTTTTTCAAACCAACAAAAGTTGCTTCACTAAAAATGCTATAACTCACATACTAATAGCGCAACAGCTATCAAATTTATGCACGTGTCTTTTGAAGGTTAGGGCTAACTAAAAATTAGATGGATTTAATACTAGTAGAGCCATCTATGTGTCAGCCTATGAATATGTCAACCTATGAACATGTCAGCCCAACTGTTAACATCATTTGCATTTTTTGTTCATTTATTTTCTTCTAGGTGCTGGACTCGGCTGCGTGTTCGGAGGACTGGGCTTCGACTATTTAGGTGGCCATCAGACGTTTCGCATTGCTGGGATATTCGGATGCGGATTTCTTCAGTCTCGTCTTGTTCTTCTTCATACAGAGAGGGAACGACCCAGCGTTACGTTCCCCAGTGCCCAGCGTTGCGTTCCCAGTGGAACGTTCCCAGTGCCCAGCGTTGCGTTCCCAGCGCCCAGCGTTGACTGTGGGACAGCTATTCATTCCGTGTTGTGTAAATGCCATCAGTGAAACTAATAAGTAATGTGAAAATCTGCAATTTTGAGAAATATTATTTTACTAACGAATTCAGAAATGGGCAAATATTAATTTATACCATAAAAGATTCCATTTGGAAGGAACCAATAAGATTTTAATAACATCCCTGTCATAACATCCATAATGTTAAGATAGTGTTGAAAAAAAAACCTTATTGTTTATTGCAAGGGTCTCCAAACTATGGCCCACGGGCCAAATCCGGCCCGGCAGTGTCATCAATCCGGCAAGCGACAGCGAATAGCTTATTGTTGCTGTAATAAGTTGGATAAAAACACAGAATGATAAAAACTCGGTTTTATTGACTTGCCAGGTAAAGCTTAATGACAAGCATAATACGCAAAATATTTAACTTAAGCATAACAACTAACACATAATTGAAATGAATCCTACTAACATTATAAACTAGTGAATGTCCTATGGTCACCCTCGGTAGTTATGGTGGGGTAAAGAGTATCGCATATTATGTGTATAGATGTTTGGAATGTATATATCCTGAATCAAACATATGATTTTTATCCTGAAAATCCCTCAGGAACGGAAAAGCTAAATTAACGGTAATGAAACCGCGGGGTATCCACTTGTAAAAAAATACTAATGAGATTTATGTAATTTTGGTTTTTCACTGGCAGTAGTTTGTAGTTAGCCAGCGTATGCTCGCTCAGAGCGCGTACTCGGCGACTGGTCTAGAAATTATAGATAATGGCAGAAAAATTAAAACGGTTTTGGCCCTGGTACTTACTGAAAGTAAACAGTAGGCCTCTAAGGCTGGAAATTTTGCAGACTCCTGGCTTAATGCGATGTTTTAAAAACTAGAAACTAGATATACCATAGAGTAGTGATAAAATATAGCACGCATTATAATTGCCAATTTGGGATAAACATAATCCTCACGTCACCCTACTCTTCGGGGGGGTTTACTTTGTAGTTTAACATATGCAATGACAGGTTGGCGATTTTCGTCAACAATCTTCATTGTCGGCCATTATTACTCAATACTGTTGGAATGTCGCACACATTTGTTCAGAACACTGTTTGCGCATTCATTCACATCTGAAATCACAGGAAAGGGAATGCTGTAAAAGGTGGAGAGATAGTTGTGATAAAGTTACAACATAGGGTTTAAAATAACACTAGGGGGGACAATCGACAAGTGGTGCTGTTTTAAATTGCATGCGTACATTAATTTATTTGATGAACGATACTCCAGAAAACATTGGTAGTACGTTGAGGAAGAACTTTTTGAAATTGAGAACATGCAGCAAATAAAGTGGCCAGCTTTTGCACCAGATTTAAATTCCACATAACGTGGGGGTACTGGGAATATGCATTTCAAGTAGGCCATATTTGTAGGAAAATAACTTATATTAAAATGATATTTAATGAAGAATCGGAACTATTACCTCAACAACTGTTTGATTAATCGGTGTTGTGCATAGAAAAAAAGATACTTTTATTAAGGGACATTTATTTCTTATTCAAACTTTTGGGAAGACAATTTTTATATGTGAATTCCATTGTTTAAGCGAAATAGATAAATATCTGTTTCATTACATGCAGTACGAATGCTATAGAATTTTGAGCAGAACTAATTGTATATTTTCTTTAAATACCAAATACCGGCTGTATACTGTAAGTTTTCTCAACTCGTTAGGATTCCATACTCTAAGGTGTTTAATTGGTTTCACACTTATTATCTTAACTTACAAATGTGAGCCATAAGTTATTTTTTAAAGAAACATAGCCACAGAAAATTTAGGCCAAATTATAAAGCGAGCCATAGCATCATACTCTACGCATTTTTCAGTATGATCCATTGTCTGCCATGCATTAATTCTAATCTGAGGCATAAAGATTCGAGATCATCCACGTATGAATTCATTTCTGTTTCCACCCAGGGGGCACATGTAGCTTGAAAATATGCTACGGACGCGAGTAATATTACCCCCATAACTAAATCATAAAAAGTGTATTTTTTTTTCTTAATTTAATAAGTTACTGTAGTAAACTGTGAAAACTTTGGAGGTTAAAACCAACTTTTTTTTTGTGTGTAACCAGACACTTACCGATGCAAGTTCTTCTGTCCGAAGGAGATGGAATCCTTCGTGGCAGGAACACTGAACACCACTGTGCCATTCTTCTGTGCACACGTGAGAGCAGAATCCGTTGCTAACTGCACAGGACCGTGGAACTGTAGGTCTGGAATCTGTTGGCACGATGGCTTCTGCGGAAAGATAAACAGTGTCAGAAACCAAGTACGGGAAAAAACATGAAAGTCTTATTTGTTATTTTAAAAGAAACTGTGAGAAGGAGAGCATTATTGGGATTCATATTTTTGCCTTAGTAGTGAAAATGCATTACGGATATTCAAGTTTAAATCAACGAGTTTTGATACTCCTTTCAGTAGAATTGAATTTTTATAGAAATTCAATTAAAATTGAATTAAGTGAACAACAGCCAACAATTCACTAAGTAACTGGTGGCAAGTAACTTAAGATAAAAGAACATCTTAGACATTGAATTTGAACTGCTTACAAAATTTTACGTATTCTTCACTGTCTGAAACCTCCTATTCAGAGAAGGCTTAAATTTCTACTAATTAAGCTTGTCTTGAAGCGATGGTGATTGTGACTCCAATTTAATTATATCTTCTTATGAATGGGTGTCGATATTTGCCGGATTTTAATTTTATCCTCTGCTAACAAAGAATCCCACACAATGTCAGTCTTCCTAATACACACAGGTTCAAAGTTCTATTTGTGTCTATGTAAAAAAATACAAACAGGCTCAAGTTTATTTATAGACTTAATCTGGTAATGTATCTATTTGAAGCGTATACAACTGCGCAACATTACAGGAAATTAAATTTCTGAATAGAAGTACTTTTTGAAACAGACTTGTTGTATGCATTTCTAACAGAACAAGAATTAGATACTATAATATAAGAATTAATTACTAGTACAAGAATTAAGTACCCAAGGGATATTTCCAGTATGAAAAAACAAAACATTTTACAAACAAAACACATAATTCTGAATTTTCTAATGTACAAAACCTACCAAAAAATTAAGCAAGAATGCATTCTGACTCTGTAAAAAAAATTTTATTATATCGACTTTTTTTCATCTTTTCTTAAAAGAAAGTTAAGTTTAATTTATTGTAACTATTTATTAGTAATCAAATTGGTTCTTGTCTAAAAAACAGTATGATGTGTTGCATGGGAAAAAAATTTGTTTTTCATAATGAGTATTCATGAAAAAAAATGAAATGTCGCACATAAAAAACTTATCGCAATTGTGTGTGTTAGAAATGCAAGGAAGTCTTACTTTCGCACCGTATCACCTGGCGGCAAAACCCTCTGGGCACAGACATTCATAACTTCCTGGGGTGTTGACGCATTGGAAGCATTCGAATTCGCCCGAAGAACACTCGTCGATATCTGCATGGGGAAAAAAACATGTTATTTACTGCGTTTACATTATGTTGACTTCAGGCAGCTCATCAAGATTTTCAAATTTGACATGATGATCTGTTCCTTCAGTAGAAAAGCAAATGAAACCAGCAGCTGACATAAAACAGTATTTAAAAGAAAATTTTAGAGCTAGGCAGTAGCCTTTCGTTGTCATCATAGTACATTTTTCATCTCATACAAGTTATGAGGGAATAAGAAAAAAAAATCTTTTACAATACTTGCATGCAAGTCGTACTACCATTATTGGCGAAATAGGCCTTGAAATGCCACACCCACACCCCACATACACATGCACGCAATCTGTTTTAACAGAAGTGCAAAATATATTGATCATAATATCAGCTTTAAATGAATAAAAATAAATTGAAATGCAGATAATTTAATTAAAACAATGAATAACAAAAGTAAATTAATTATTGTTATCGGATACGTTTAAAAGGAGTTTTTGAACTTGCTTTGTAGAAGATTGGCTTTTAAATCTTCATCATCAAGTGCACTTTTTTCAATTAAAAATCCGTTGCAAATTATCGCTTGTCCATAATTCATCATTTAGTATCTATTGCTTGTAGTTTCCAGTGAAAATCTAGAAAAGTGGTAATCATTATTACATGAATACACATTTCAATGAATCATTTCTAATTTTCCTCTTTCCGATAAATCTACAACTATTTTATATTAGAGCTAAATACTTGACATAACTCTGAATTTATACGGAATACAGAGATTAGTCTAATGAGCTCGACAGAAAGGTAATTCGTGCACAAATAGCTGAAATAGTCGCATGTCATTTGAGAGTTAGAAAAAGTGTGCAATTTGCGGAAAATTTAAGTGAATATGCATAATGGATAAAATAATCATTTGATGCCACAATTTCCAGAAATGTATTGCAGTGGGACGACTGCTGGCCGAGAGTTTGGAAGGGATCTCATCCCCTCTTCACATATTTGGAAAATATTAGAATGTTCTACCCCTGTTTCTATATTCTAAAATATTTATAGCTAATATGGTTGAAGGTGTTTGTCTTAGGAAAAAAAAAATCCCCGATTGGTAACAGAAATATCATTCATGAGGTAAGAAAAGAGAAAGATCAATTAACAGCTGTGATGCGGTAACATAGCTAAAGTGATAGACAGATGTTTCCATGGATGTTGCACAGTCACAGACTGTCCTATTGAAGACTACGCTTCAGCTGCTTTTTAAATCCAAATATTGGAAGTCTCAGCAATAAGATCACGTTTTCTTTGCAGATGTTTCCATAAAAATTCTGGATACCAGCCGATACGGAGAAAAGAGGTAACATGATTTCATTATTCATCAAATTGAGAGTTTCCATTTCATTACACTCTGTTCTGCAAATGCAATACAATAATCAATTAGTCTATTCGCCTTCTCACAGGTGCTTAATTTTTCATAGTGATTATCTTAACATACAAATGTGAACCCTAAATTATATACACAAAGAAAGATAGCTACTGAAAATTTCTAGTCAAATTAAGAGTATAAAGCAACTCACAGCATTACACTCTATGCATTTCCTATAAAACTCTAAAATACGAGGCGTGCTAGTGAAGTCCGTGTAGCATAGTCTACGACATGAGCTTATTAGTTTTAAAACTATTATGATATTAGTTAGTCATAATTGAATCGAGAGTCTGCAGATATTAGATTTTATTCCACAATCTGCAATATACTGTTTCTACACTGAAGCTTAAAGATTCAAAATCCTCTACAAATACATTTTTTTATTACTTCTTACTCTGATTTTTACTGAATCAAATTATGACACATTTTTTGTTTGTGTTGATAAGTAAATCATAAAAAGTTTTTAAAAGTCATTAATAAGTTACTGTACGAGATGTAGTATAAAGTCAGGAAGACGTTGGGCAAAGCAAACAATTTTTTTTTTTTATGTGTTTAGCCAGAGACTTACCGACGCAAGTTCTCCCGTCAGAAAGGAGTTGGAATCCTCTGCGGCAGGAACACCGGACGCCGAGGTTTCCGTTCACACTTGAGAGCATAATCCGTTGCTATCTGCGCAGGACCGTGGTCTGGAATATGTTGACGCGGGAGACTTCTGCAGAAAGATGAACCGTATCAGAATCTAAGCAAGACGGAGTACAGGAAACTCATGCAAATTTTAGCTGTTGATTTAAGAGGGACTACGAGAACGAGAACATAATTAATGGGAATCATTTTTTGTCTTTGTAGTGAAAACACATGAGGGAAATCGAACTTTTAAATCAAGGAGTTTTGATACTAATTTTGGTAGAATTGAATTTTAATAGAAACGTAATTAGAATTAATTTAAAGGACATACAGCGAATGACTGCAAGAAGTCTGTAGAAAAAAGTCCCGTTTTGATTCCAGATTCTCCAATGCTTTGATTCTAAGCCTTGGCGTAAAGATTAAAGATCTTCTACAAAAGAATTTAAATTTGAAGGAATTTTACTGAATCAAATTATAACACATTTTTTGCTTGCGTTCATAAATAAATCATACAAAGTTTCTTTTTTTATTAATTTAATAAGTTACTGCAAACCATGATATAAAGTGAGGAAAACGTTGGATGATGCAAAGAATTTTTTATGTAGCCAGAGACTTACCGTCGCAAGTTATCTTGTCCCAGAGGAGTTTGACTCCTTCGCGGCAGGAACACCTGACGCCCCAGTGCTCGTCTTCGCTGCACATTTGGGAGCAGAATCCGTTGCGATGTGCACAAGTCCTGCGTGTTTCGAGGATCAGAGGCAGTGTAAATTCGTTACTTGTGCTGATTACTGCAGAAAGATTCACTTTGTTAGAAACCCGGCAAGGCGAAGTACAGGAAACTAATGAAACTCTAAGCTATTGATTTAAGAGAAACTGAGAGGACGAGAACATTATTAGTGTGGATACTTTTTGTCTTTTTTTTTCGTTAAAGAAATTCCAACGAGTTTTGATACTCACTTCAGTTGAATTGAATTTTAATAAAACGTAATTAAATTTGAAAGAAATCTACTACAGCCAATAACTCACTAAGAAACTTGGGATGAGAGAACTTCTTGTTGGGCAGTTCTATATTGAATCTGAATTGTTAGTAAAATTTTATGCATTCTTTACTCTCTAAAACTTCGTGCAATGAGAAAGGCTAAACTTGCTTTAATCTAGCTTGTCTTGAAACAATGATTGTTATCAATAATTATTTCTGCTCATGATGGGCATCTATATTTGGCCAACTTTTAATTTATTGAATGCTAGCAAAAAAATTCAACACAAGGTTATCCTTGAAAATAAAAACTTGTTAGAAGTTTTATTGGTGGCGATGCAAAAAATATAAAGATGCTTGAGTCAATTATAGACTTAAACTGGTGACCTATTTATAGATCTATTTAAAAAACAAGAAGACCCTATACTAAAATAAGCACTGTTTCCTGAACAGCTGCTCGATTAATCAGTGTTATGTACAGAAAAAAATGTACTCTGCAACTCTAGCAATTTAGGACGTGCATATCCTTTACTGAGGGATATGTGTTTATTTCTTATTCGATTTCTTGTGAACTCAATGCTATATATGAACTCAATAATTTAAATGGAGTCTTTTTCTGCTTCATTACACCCTGTACGGATGAGATACATTTTAAGCTGGTCTATTTTAACAAATAAATTAATATACGCTATATTACATTTGTGTAGCCAAAGATTTACCCTCGCAAGTTCTGTTCCAAAGAAGTCGGAATCCCTCGGGGCAGGAACACCTGAGGCCGCCGAACTCTTCATCGCTGCACGCGTGAGAACAGAGTCCGTTGTGATTTGCACAGGACAGTTGAACTGTAGGTCTGGAATCAACTGGCTCGGCGATTTCTGCAGAAAGATGCACTTTGTCAGAAACCAAGAAAGACTCATGAAAATCTTAGCTGATGACTTAAGAGGAACTGCGAGGGCGTGAACATAGTTAGTGGGAATCAATTGGTGCTTTTTTTTTTATGGAATCCTTTTAATGAAATTGCACTTTTAAACAACAAGTTTTATTACATATTTCAGTATAATTGAATTTTAATAGTAAATTAGATTTAAATTCAATAAACTGCAGCGATTACTTCACTTAGTTCGTTCCACAATAACTCAGCATAGCAACTATATAATAAATTAATATGGAATTATCTGAAATAGTGAACTTTCAGTAGTTTCAAATGGTGGATTAATAGAGAAATCTCTTCTAAACTCATTTTCATACCAAAATTTATGTGCTTATAAATATATTATTTATGTGCTTTGTTTTTTATAATTTATGTCAATATACCAGAAACGACTAATTTCAACCTTTTTTCCAGAATTTTATTAAAATAAAATAGCCATCTGATGGAGAAGGATTATATATAATATTTTCTATTAAAATAAGATTATTAGCGAGCCTGATGGCCGAGTAACTAGCTCTCTAGCTGCCTGATGCCACAGGTTTCGGGCTCGAGTCCCGGCAAAGTCCCGTTATAATATGATGTTGTGTATAGGGCTGACAACCCTACCCTTTTAAAAATAAAACATCTTCTTTTCCGAAATCTACCAGTAGGCAGACCGCCTTTTGCCCACCATGGAGCTCGTGCCAACGAAGAAGAAACTTCTCATGATTAAATTATTTGTAAAATTTTGATTAACTGTTGCTCAATAAATTTAAAGCTGAAAGAAAAAAAAAATTTGAATTTGAACATTGAAATATCTACCAATAAATATTTCTAAAAGTTTTTTTATTTAAATGAAATTGAGAAGGTTCTTTAAAAATTTCTCAAACTTTTAGTTTTCAATACAAAGTTGAAACTTTGTAAACAGAAATTAATTAAACATTAAATAAACTAAATGATAGATAATTTATGTCAATAAGGATTCAATATGAATTGATAAAATTTTATTTAAAATTAGTTATAAATAGTGTTAAAGTCGGTTTCATATTTAAAACCGTCGATCTGTTTATCGCTCAGAACGGTTTTTTCTTGTGTGCGTGACGTCACAAACCACTTTGTTTTTCAGCAGATAGGTCTTGTATTTTGTGGTGTTGCACCAGCCCATTTCTACCTGCAATAACGTGCGTAATATTACCTCAATGCCACATTTGGTTCTCGATGGATTTGAAGATGGACCCCTTCGCTTGTTCAGAACATTTACCCGATTTATCAAGTATTGATTTATTTCTTATGGGCACACCTCAAACCACACACCAACCAGATTCCAATTGATTGTAAAGACGACCTCAACTTTTAACAACTATTTGTTAGCAACTGTTAGTAGTGAAACACTGGGCACCATCGTGAGGGTGCGTCAATCACTGGCTAGACATTGCCAGAGCTGCATCGATGTTGGTTGGTGGTACGTTTGAGCCTTTGCTGTAATTGTTATGTAAATGAAAAGCCTTTTTTTCATTTCTTAAGAATATTTTCCGTCTAGAGTTTTCATGTCGAACTCCACATTTAAAAATAAATGCTATAAGTGTATTTTAACATGCTTTAAAGTTTGACCCGTGAATTCAGGGTTACCCAGCATTCAAATCTTAACTTACTTCTGCATCGTTTTCCTCATTTTCTAGCTCGAACCCAGTCGTGCATCCGCATCGCGCATTTTCGAATTCAGCTTTGCATGTGTGGAAGCAGCCGCCGTTATGAAATTGGCAGGAATCGGGCCTTAAGGGCAAACTCCTCAAATGCCAATTCTGGGTTGTAATCCACCAAAGTGTTGCGGTGGCACAACATGGGTGCAGTGTAGCAGGCTCCCCATGGTGCAATTTCACATGGCCTGAACCCCCTCAAAAGTGCATCTTTAAATGAATCCGGTATAATTCATCCGATGAAAGTGAATGATTTTTGCCTTTATTTATTTCTTTTATTGTTTCCTAGTTATTTTCCTTTTCATCATCGAGATTGCAGACCTCATTGTTTTTGTGCTAACTTATTACGTCTTATTTTCATCATATATTTCGCTTATTTGTTCTCGTTTTCCATACTCCTTTTAACTTGTTAGTTATGCTTGCATTTATTTTTGTCATTTGTTTAATTCTTCAGATATGTTTTTTAGTTTCTGTTAACAATGTCGTGTGTTTTGCTCTTGCAGTGTGATTTGTATCCCAGTAAAAAGGAACATGACGATTGAATTGAGGATTGATTGCATGATTTGAGCAATACATCTCTTGGCCCCCCGCTTTTAGTAGACGGGTAGTACATCTAGGTTGTATCAACAAGCTAATAGTTATTAGGCTTTGAGTTTGAAGATGCTTAGGATTAAAGCAATGAGTAAGTTCCGAGCTTCTTGCTAATGATAGAGATTGTCTAAAGGGGTGATTCTGACCATATAGGTCCTTATTAGCAACAAGGTAGGAATCTATCTTATTCGTTGGAATCTATAGTGGGCGGTGTGATATCGAAACTGAATTGCTTATAAAAATTGCATGCATTCTTCATTTTCTGAATCTTTGGCCAACGAAAGCATAAATACTTGTAATCTAGCTTCTCTTGAAACATTAGTGATTATGACCCAAATTCAATAATGTCTTTTCATGAATGGGGTATATATATATTTAACCGATTTTTAATTTTATCTGTTCCTAACAAAGAATTTAGCACAATGTCACCCTTTATAATAAATGAACAGGTTTGCAATTCTATGATATGATTGTGTAAAAATATATAAACCGACTTAAGAAAATTACACTTATTCTGGTAACTTATTCATTGCAATGTATGCAGCTGTTCAATATTACAGAATATTAAATTACTTCGGATTAGTACTATTTGAAACAGACCTGTTGTAAGTATTTCTAGAAGAATTAATTCAAGAATTAAACACCCGAGGAGCATTTTCAGCATGCAAAAACTATAAAAATCAAGCAAACAAAACACTGCACAAACAAACACACTTAAAGATACTAGATATAAACTTGCTAAAAGTCACTCCACAAATGCCACTCTCCTTTGTTTATGCTTATATATATATATATATATATATATATATATATATATATATATATATATATATATATATATATATATATATATATATATCTTTATATATATATATATATATATATATTATATACACTGAAGTGACAAAAGTCATGGGTTACCTCTTAATATCGTGTCGGCCCTCCTTTCGCCCGGCGAAGTGCAGCAACTCCACGTGGCATGGACTCAACAAGGCGTTGGAAGTCTTCTGCAGGAATATTGAGCCATGCTGTCTCGATAGACGTCCATAATTGTGAAAGCGTTGATGGTGCAGGATTTTGGGCACGAACAGACCTCTCGATGATGTCCCATAAATGCTCCATGGGATTCATCAGGCGTTCTAGGTGGCCAGATCATTCGTTGGAATTGTCCAGAATGTTCTTCTAAACCAATCGTGAACAGTTGTGGCCCGTGACATGGGCACACCATTAAATCTCTATCCATCCCTTAGTT
>BPLR01015173.1:0-60672 GCA_021605095.1 Caerostris extrusa
TTGCTTTAGTATTGTTAATAATTTAAGACTGCGGGTTTTATAGGCATCACTGTAACACAACTTCAAGCTAATACATTCCTTTCTAAATTCATCTATGTTATTTCATTTTTCTATACACAAAATGCTATAATAAAAATAAATAATTTACGCATTGATATTACATTAAATCAGTTTCAATGTTTGGTTCGTTTTCTTTTCCAAGGCAAAAATTAATAGTTGTTGTTTCATATGGCAAAATGGAACTCAATCTCATTTGCTAGCCGGACCACTCGCCAAACAAAATATTACAACAATTAAATTCAGAATTGCACACTAATCAAAAAATATTAAGAACACATTGAAACGTCATCATTAGAATTAAAGCTTGGACAATATCAAAATATCAAAAACATTTTAAAAATTGCACAAGTAAAACTCTAAAAATTAAATGTACTTAAAGAAAGTGTAAAATGAGAAGTAGCGTCATCAGGACATGATATCCCTATCCATACACTGTAGTTGTGGTCAGCGATATATGTATTTGCCCAAATATGTAGCTCCACTATGCATATACGTCGACTCAGGATTAGATAAGGACCTATGTCATACAGTCGTCGACTACGCATATAGTAAAGATCGACGTTTGGACAAACGATTAAGTGCTGCTTATTGATAGAGTCTGTTTCCAAGAGTAGGGCATAGGTTATTAATCATTATGCCCAGGCCTCCACTGAGGTGTGTTCGCCTAAGCAGTCGTGCTTGCGTTCCTCTGTCTGAAAGTTAGCTCCCTGCCTTTCATACTGTGGCCTCGCGACTAAACTCTTTCCAATTATTCTTGATTTTCGCCCAAGAGTTTATCTCTTAATTTAATTGATAGTTCTGTGGAAAATAAAGGTCTAAAAGGAATCAGTGGAGGTGGTATTCACTGGAATTCTATAGTTTTTATCGCTCATCTTTTGGCTCTCTGATATTTTGTGTCACAAGAAGAGATAAAGAGAGGTTATGAAGCTCAAAAGTTATTTGTAAAATAGATTTTATTGATTTGATTTTTTAAATTCATATGACTCACAAAATGTGTTGATACAAGCAGATTTAGATATTTTAATATATTAATTAGCAACTTTTCTGTTGCGCAATTTTTAAAATGGAACACACTTTCATCAATAAATATCGTAGGAATAAAAAATGTAGTCCTTCATTCAACCTATCAAACTGTTGACAAGCGAGCTGATGTTTTAATTTGCTATAAACAGAAAACATTAAAAGGATTTTTGAATATATATATATATATATATATATTATGTAATTAAAACTGAAACATATTTCCTTGTTTAAAGTTTTTATCAAAATCTGATGACTTTCAAAAGTTACCAACTACTTAACTACTTTATGAACACGTGATGAGGTAGGGCAAAGATGTGAACAAGAGAAGTATTAGTAAATCATGATTTGCATATTTTGAAGGTCTTTATGACTGACTCGACTAATAAGTTGAAATTGTCATTCATTATGATACGAGAGCATCTTTGATCTACAGG
This sequence comes from Caerostris extrusa, assembly GCA_021605095.1. Taxonomy (NCBI): domain Eukaryota; kingdom Metazoa; phylum Arthropoda; class Arachnida; order Araneae; family Araneidae; genus Caerostris; species Caerostris extrusa. The sequence continues at coordinate 1,518 of BPLR01015173.1, forward strand.
ATGACTATTTACTCTATCACAATAAAATATATTTTTAATTTTTAGTTGAGTAAAAAAATAATAGAAGTAAAATATAATAGATGTTTTTACATATACTCAAGCATCAAACAGCAGTGTATCTACTTTAACAAGAATCATTACAGTTTTTATAGTTTTGAGAAAGAATATTATTTTTATTTTCTTTGATCAGATTTTCAAATTTTTATTTTCTTTAATCTGATTTTCAAAAATTTTTCTTTTTTTTATTTTTTTTCCTTCCAATATTTTAGATTTATAAAATAAAGCAAAAATGGATTTTTTCTCTCTATAGAGATAATACTATTAATACTATTTAACTGAGTTGAACTTTAAACGTATTAAAAATCAGTTACATTTCAATTTTATTAATTTGATTTAATGGTAACTTATAAGATGGTGATTTAAATTTTATGCAAAAACATAAAAATATGACAATATTATTTGAAAAATAGAAGTGTATCGGAGTTGGGGAGAGGAATCAGGAGTCGAGCATTTTGAAGGAGTCAGAACGGGAGGCAGGACTGTATATAAAAATCCGATTTTCGATTATTTTAATTTACAATTAAATTGTACCCTTTATTAATACACAACCCATAACAAATACAGTTGCTACGGATGATGAGTGACTTCTTAGCACCGAAGCTTATAAAAAGCTATCTTAATTAAACAATAAAGATCTTTAAAAGGCAATTATAGCACCCAACATTCCTAGGATAGCAAATTTCTTTTTTACATTGAGGGAATTTTAAAAAATTTCAATTTTTCAACAGAAACGCTGGATACTACATGATGATGCAGTTCTTTTAAGAAGAAGACTGAAGTTCAACAAACTAATATTTATTTAAATTATGACATTTAAGACTATCACAGGAACCCAACACACAATGATAATATAATTTAGCTATTAAAAACTTGCCGCGATACATTTTAGGGCAAAAATCGTTACGCCTCGACACGCTCAGAGCGACAGCAGCCAGATTATACCATGCCTGTAGGAAGCCAAAGTTCAGACTTCTACTAAAGCAATTCTTTGGGATGGAGAAATCACGTGAGCTATTGCTTAGAGTATGACGTTTCACTGATTTGCGGTGAAACGATTTATGGAACGTTTTCACTGAAACGATTTTAGGGACGCCTGACTCAAAACAACCTAATGAAATTTAAGAGGATTTGAGCTAGAGGTTCTTCTCATAGGGGAACAACGTGTTATACTATAATTAAAAAAAGATTTATTGTATTACAAATATAGCATCTTTATTATTAAAATATACAATTATCTTTTACTGGTTTTCAGCTATTCTATAATACTTTGCTACCTGTTAATTTAGTACTGTTATTTTTATAGGCTATCAATTAATTTGTAAACAAATTTAGAGTATAAGAACGTCCTTTAGTTTGAGTAAACATTCAAACCTGTAATGCATATTTTGTTAATGCAAAAAACTTTTTTAAAAATATATGACTTCAATAAAAATCAGTGAATTTATTTCATAAATTTTCTAAATCTATTAGTAAAGATCATAATTCATAAAATTGCGGTGAAACATCTGGAATCGAGAATATGTAAAAACAAAAAAATAAAAAAAAAACCATGACTCAGTAAAAAATTTGTGGACTGATTTCCCACCCCTGTTTAAAACTATTATGAATTTTTCTTATCAGCCCCATATTAAATACTTGTAAAGATTAAGTAATTGGTAAAATATTATTAAACAACAACCATGGAACTTTCTGCACTCACATTTTGATAATTATTGTCGTTTGAGATAATTATTCTCCTATTGTCCTTTATAGACTCACCCTTCTTTGATTATGATAATGCATATTTCAATATTATCTAATGTTAAAAGAATATGAATTTGCTTTATTATATCATATATGTTTTATGGAGATTGCAAAAGATCCTTTTTGTTGTGTAGCATAAGTAGATTAAAAACAAGTCAATTTATGACTAAAATGCGGATATCCGGCTTTATAACATTTGTGGTTTAAAAATAATTACCAACAAATTATGTACTAACGGATATGAATAATTTGAGTAGTCATTCAGAAAAATTTAAAATGTGGTTTTGAAGTGTTTTTCTTCATGTGTTTTTAAGAAGATAAATACATATTTAATCACTGATAATTATTTCTCAATGGTGAAAAAAAGATAACATAAAATGTACTCTATTAAATCAAATAAAGACTCAAAATATTGGATCGTTGCATAAGTTTTAACGAACTTCAGCATTAGATTAAAATAACTTCAAAGTTTATTTATTTTTTATCAACTAAGTTTTTCCACCATGTCATTTTAAGTGGAGGCAGCGCCGTTAAATCTCAAAACTTTATCACACTTTTCAGAAGCAATCGCAAGCTGATTTCCTTCCTCCTCACACTTTTTTTTTTTTTTCTCCTCAAAAAAAAAAATTTTTTTTATCCATTTTTGCATCGCGGTTACACCATCGTTGCTAGTGAAGTTCACTTTTATAACCGACTTTCATTTTCCAGTTGAAGTTACGGTTGTAGTTTGCCTCGAGGCCTGTCATGTAGCGCACGAGGCGTAATAGCCAACTTTGCTCGTATCTCTCAACTTCTTACACAACTATCGTTTGGCTACTACAGGGCGGGAAAAATAAAAAAGCTTCGAAAAGTTGTGCTAAGAAAGTGCATTTCTGAGATATAATTTTTAGTGTTGTACTTTTTTCATGTGCAAGACTACAAAATGGAGAACATGAAAATGCATTTCGTAGAATTTTTGGATATTTTTAGAAATAGTTTGCATGCTCTTTTAGGGTGAATTCTATTCTTATACTTTAAAAAAATATACATATAGGTTTCGAAGTTTGGTTTCTATGAGTTTGTAAGGAAATGAAATTATTTCGAAAAGGAAAACTATTTTTGATGTTGATACTTTGTTACAATACTATTGAGACAATTTTCATATTTATCTGTAAAATATGTAATTTCATTCAAAACTGAGAATTGTATCAGTATTAATAATTGCGTTAGTTCATTTAACATCAGTTTTGTAGATCAAATCATTTTTATTTTAAACCAGCAAAATGTACAGGAATTGAACTATGTACTATTTTTCCGATGAAATTACTGCTAATTCCAGTATTGTAATTTCAATATCCTAATGAAAAAAAGTTTCATATAATTTTTTACGATATTTATGTTTCGTTATTTATTTGTAGGAAGATGAAAATTCAATAAGTTACTTAATTAGTTTGATTTATTTAATTAAATTTAACTGAACTTTTAAATGTGACTTGTTTATATTTTGCATTTTAAAAAAGTTTCTTGTAAAATCATCATTGATTGACAAAAAAATATTTTTAAATCATGAGACAAATATGATGAATTTATTTATGTATTTTACAAAAAGAAAAAAAAAAAAGAAAGAAAGAAAGAACCACATCCTTTTTTTTTTAAATTAATTGCGCTAAAAAATCTAATTCCAGTTGCGTTTTTAGATTTAAAAAGTAAATTTTGTACAACCAATGTTGGTTGTGTAATTACGTTTAAAACATATGAAATTTAACAAAATAATTTCTTCTCAGAAATAATTTTTAATAAACAGAGTTTTTATATGATATTAATATTAAATACTGACAGAAGCTCGTTAAATTTGTAAAATATATTCAATATAAAACATAAGAAAACATATAAGTAGTTTTGCTATATAATTATGTTTGCTGTAATTTTACACTAGCAGTGCAGTGTGCAGATTAGGCAACCAGATTATAACTGGGTGTGGTTGGGTTGAGAAACTTGAGACACAAGTTGTAGAACTCATAGCTTTTATTGACACACGAACAAACATCACACACACACAATTAGAGACATACAATATTTAATACATTTGAAGACATATAATTAGATTCGTAGGAAGATTTCACTTCTAAGCCAAAAGCACGACACTCGGTTATATACGGTTCACAAGGATTAAAATGAAATGATAATAATACGTACAAACATAAATAAAACATTACCATGGGAAGAGCTCAGAATTTCACCCTTTGGCATTTATGCAACTCTGTCATCTACATTGCATTGATTGTCGGACATTTTCAAAGATACAGGACATTCCTCGGTTTACAGCAGCATCTACAACCATTTGCGCCACATGGTCGGTATCAGAATTTATAGGCGTTTCATAAACAATGATTTTGTAGCCACGACATACAGAAAAATTCAACAGTGAAAAATTGAACAAGTGATCGAAGGTCCAAGTAACACGGCTAAAAATCCAAACCACCCATTCTTAAATGGCCGGTCTTAAAAGTCGCTCACTTCAGAAAATGTCACACGTTGCGCAATAACATAGAGCCCCATCGTGTTGCATCAATTGTCCCATCGACTATAATGTGCAGTTAGATACACAAAATGCATATCAGGCATCTGAGTTTTGGTATTTCATGTTGACTACAAGTCAATAGCTTTAATGAAAAACACCACCAACTCAAGCTTACAACTTTCTGGTATGCTTTGTATGTATTCACTTCCTGGTATGTTTTCCGTGTGACGATGCTGTGAATGTCCGTTCCTTAAGTCGCAACAGCAAAATTACAAAAATTTAAAAAAAAAAAAGTTATTTTATTTTTGCCTGTTTGCCCTTTTGTTTTATTTACAAAGGACGCATATTTCTTAGCCAGTATCCTGTTCTGTACCAGGTGGTTTTGCCGGTCGAGCCTTAAGGTACACGAACACCTTTAAAACGCGATTTTCGGACCAAAATTTCGATTTTACAATTTTTACATTGTTGAAAAGCTTGTATTTTAAGCTTTTTAAATATCTTTACAGTTTGTTTCTATCTGTTTTAGAAAAAGTTGTGTTAGTTTAAACTTCCCTAGGAGACGAATTTTGAACCGGAAGTATGATTTTCGTAACAGGAAATGATAGTTTCAATAACATTATTTCAATTTTGACTGTAAAACTTATTCTAATATAAATAAAAACCATTAAATAATGTTTTTATCACTTAAAAACCATCTGATAAATAATCTGGCTACAAGTTGTCTGAAAATTTGTTGTTTACATTTGCTGCCAATATGTTTTTATGCAAATCATTGTAACTAAATTTTCCTTTGTTTTTGACTTTCATCATAAAAATAATAAAACATTTGTGTTTGAAGAAAAAAAGAGACTTTATAAATTTGAATTTGAATTTGAATTGGAATAAAATATATTGAATGAAAAGTTGTGAATCAAACTGTTTGTGGATCAAAACATTGAACTTTTCTATGCTTAAAGTTAGTCAACATTTTTAAAGAATATATGTTGTGAACTGTTATTTCAAACACTGTGTGTTATATTTGATTCAGAATTCTAAAATTGAGCTACAAGATAATAGAATATAGACAATATAATTTTAAAAAAGAAGATGATGAATTTTAAGGATTTTTTTGAAAGAGTGAAAATGAAGCAACTCTGCAATTATTTGATATAATGATAACATTAAAATTCTATAATAGGTATTTTAAGAGTTGCAAGTTGAAAATCAGGGCATTTTATTTGAAAAACTTTGTTATTTGAGTAACACAGAATTAGAGTTATAAATTTGAGGGATTTTGAATAATTCGAAGAAATGTTGATAAATGGTACTTTTAAATTGGAAGTTATTTAAAGAAAACAAAACAAATAAATAAGTGTTTATATTAATAAAGGAGAATTTAAAGCTCAATAACATTTTTATGTATGTACATTTGTTTTTATTTACATTCAAAAGCAGGTTTTAATTATTTCTTATTTGAATTTTTTTATACATTTTGTATTCATTCAAAACATGATAATACCACTATTTCTGTTCTAAATGCTTTGAAACTTCATGTAAAAGTTTTCTTTAAATGTATGAAAGGAATAGAACAATATATTATCTTAAATTCATAAATTATTTTTATTTTAGTTGTTAAACTAGAATTTTTTTGTAAATTTTTAAAAAAGTTTGTGTCGACAAAATTTAAGCATACAAAAATGTATAAATAATTAAGATATAAATTTGAAAATAGCATATACCTACATAATGATATTCCCAACATAAAAATACTTTACAAAGGAAAAAACTATTCATGTTTTATTCATTTATTTATTTTTGATTATCAACATTTTTGCAATTTTTATTCATATTTTAAAGAATAAATTGTATAAAAAATAGTTAAAGTTGATAATTTTATGTAAAATTCAAAAAAGAGTTTTTAATATATTTAATCAAAACACTTGTAAAAGGCAAAAATATTTTAAATCCAGGACATTTCATATTAAAAAGTTTTACCAATAGGAGGAATTTGTAAAAATATTTTTGTCGAGCAAATTTTAACTTCTTCAAAATAGAGCTCAGACAAATTTTAGAGCTTTAAAGAGAAATAAAACCATATTTTTAATAAATAAGAACATGAACTTGATAATTCAATGGCATTTAATATATTTACAACATTTTAAAAATAAGTAATATCTCTAATTAAATGTTGTTTTTAGCTTTTTCTCAGAATGAATTTTATGCTTTTTGTTTTCCTGAAACACCATAACACAAATGATTTTGATCCAAATGGTTTACAAAACTTGGTATATATGTTTTTAATAAATGTTTACAGGGAATAGACCTTAAAATGATTCTAGCCTACATAAATAATTTTTATTTTAATTGTTAAACTTGAAATTACGCAAATTTTGGAAAAATTTTGTATTGAACACATTTTAAACTAGTACAAAATAATAAATAATAAAGATATTATTTTACCAGAGGTCTATTTCTGTAAAATGTTAGTACAAACAAATACAAACTTAGAAATTTAAAAAATATTGATTTGATTTTGAGTTATCATGTTTTGTAACAGTATAAATTTTTGGCCATTTTTACCCTTATTTTTACCTTATAAAAATTAAAAAAAATAATAATAAAAAAATTTTATGTGAAATCATTAGTTTTTAGATACATTCAATCCAAAAATGTGAAAAAAAGATAAAAAATTTCAATAATTTCAAAAAAATTCCTTCGAAGGTGTTCGTGTACCTTAATAGCCCCATCGCAGCACAGTTTTCAATTACTCGGGGCGGCGAACGCCGGGGCACGGAAATGAAGCTCGGGCGTAATTATTCTCCCTTTGCTTAATGACCTCGACCGTAGGAAGGAAGCGCAAAACACAAGGGGGCTTAACTTTTCGGGGCGCTCTTTTGACTTTCAGGGGCCACTGCGGACAGCGCCTCGGCGTCCCGGCTTTGAAGCTCTGAGCCGGGGGGATTAGTTTTGGAATTTATTTATCTACTGCTAGATTGTTACAAAAGATTTTGAACTTAGGGGTTATTATTTTCTGTAGTTTGTTTTCCAATTTTTTTTTTTTTTTTTTTTTTCTTCATGGATGGATTGGTGTTCTTGAAAAATTTTGTTATTGTTTATAAAGTAATCGTCATTAAGTTTGAAACTTTTTGTTTTCTTGTACCATTTTTATTAATTTTTTTTTTAAAAATATCATAAAAACAGGTGACTTTTTCTTCATTTATATTCTTTTTTTGATGTTAGATATTTTGAAAACGGATATTGTAAATTTTATTATAATATTTTATTATATATATATATATATGATGTTATTAATTAAATAAAGTCAATTATCTTTATTGCAGAAAGCCCTTTATAAATAATTTTCATTCATTTTTTTTAAGTTTTTCTGGCGCCATCTATTGGTAGATTAAATTAGTTAATTTAATTTAATTACTGAAATATCTGGACCTTATAGTCTCTTTATCTGGGCCTAAATTTAATTAAAATATTTTACATATATATATTCTGTAAATAATTAAAGTAAGTGTCTTATTGAAATCGGATATCTCTTACTTATCCATAATCAGATAAAACTTCGCTAATCTTATTTGTTTTAGCTTCAGCAAATACAACTGTGATAAACTGTGGACTGTGATAAATATATTTTTTTTTACATGTTAAAGTCAGTCATTAAAAGTTCTACGTACAACTTGGTTCACAAAAAAATGAGTATTTTGGACATCAACTTAAAAATCCTGAAGGAAAAATAATGTTTATGTTCCGTTTTGGAACTTTAATTCCTCGGTACATACATTATATCTATTTAAATATTACGCAGAGCTATATTTTATTCCATGTTGCTGAAGTTAAAAAAATTTTTCATGGATTCCTCCTTCATTTGTCATACTTCGAGCCGTTTCAGTCGTTAAAATGAGATACAAATGAGGCTAAGTAATGTCAATTCTATTATGGCCTTCTTAATGCATTTGATGAAAACAAGTAATATAAAAAAAATTTTAAAGTCAATTCCTACTTTTTTTTTCCACTATATTGCAGAAAGCCCTTTATAAATAATTTTCATTCATTTTTTTTAAGTTTTTCTGGCGCCATCTATTGGTAGACATATGCAACTTAAATATAAAAAAAAAAACTAAAATTAGTTAATTTAATTTAATTACTGAATTAATATTTGAAAAAACTGAATTAACATCAAGTGTCATCCACTACAAGTCCAAAAATATATTTGAACTTGAGTGGAAGAAAGTAATATTTGTGAAGTAAGTATATAAGTGAAAAGTATTTTATTAACGATTGAAAATTAGTTGGAAAATTAGTTATTAGTTAGGAGAGTGTGAGCTAATAGAAGGAATTGAAAAAAAAAATGATTGTTAAATAAAAAAAAGATTTTATTTTTAAAAACCACACAAATACTATTGCAAGGAAATATAATCTGGAGTATTTCAGTGTGCATTTTTATAGTCCTTGCCTCTATGAATTTCTCTATCATAATTCATGACTAGTAAATTGTTAGAATAAAGTATTGATACCACTGAGTAAAGTCGATTTAATTATGTTGTTGTTGTTACCTATGGCTTTATTAGAACTTAATCCACACAAATTTGGTCCCTTAGTGTAGAAACAAAAAGAACATGCAAACAAATCAAAATTACAAAGGAAAAGACCAAACATTCGTAACAAAAATGTGCAAAAGACCTTAAAAACAGTTTAAAAACGAGTTAAATATTCTAAAAATAAGAATTTAAAAGCTGGAAAACCATAATAAAGGTATGTGTCATCAATGTAAATTTTTGTTGTTGTTGTTGTTGGCCCTCTAGTACAGAATACACAAATCACCATTCTGTTTAAGTCATAGTCCATTCTCGAGCAAATAAGTAGATGGACCTTATTCATTTTCTCTGTCTTACATAAACACATATACAGGAGTTCATAGTTCCAATTTTGGCCAGATGTTCGGCAACGCAATCGTGTCCAGTTCTTATTTTAAAATTGGCAACAGCCTCTTTACGAGTTTTCCACTCAATTTTTTTCAGTCATTCCCAATTGTCTCCCAGACTTTTCGGTTTAATTATGGACGTCTATATTTAAATAGAAAAAAACATCGTAAGGTTAATAAAAATAAATTTTTAAAATGTATTGCTTAAAGAAATAAAACAAAAACTATTTCAAAGTAAAAAGAGTACCCAAATGACTGACTCTTTCAGTGTGTAATTGTTTTATTGTTGTTTATTCTCTTAAGTGTCCTTTCTCTATTGCTTTCTCTAACATAAGTCATGACCATTAAAGTTATTAAATCGAGCTAAAGATGAATATTGTCTGTTTAATTATGGTCTTTTGTATTTAACAGAAAGATATAGTATAGATATAGATTTTGAAAGTAAGTAGTTTTTGAGTAGAAAGTATTTTGAAAGTATAGATATAAGATCAATAAAAAAAATAGTTTTAAAATTCAAAGAAACAAAACAAAAACTATGTCAAAGGAAAAAAACACAAATGACTGACTATTTCAATATGTAATTGTTTTATTGTTTCTTGTCTATTCTTATTGTCTATTATCTGTTGTTTTCTATATCATAACCCGTGCCCATAAAAATTGTTAGCTTGAGCTATAGACGCATCTGAATAATGTCGGTTTTAATTATGATCTTTTATATTTACGTAGAAAGAAGAAGAATTAATCGTACAGTAAGATCAATAAAAGATAATTTTTAAAACTTCAAAGAAACAAAACAAAAACTACTGCAATGAAAATCGTGTGATTCTCTTTTTTTGTTGTTTATTTAGCTGCTGTTTATTTAGTTGCTGCTCATGTCGCGATTAGTCGTTTTGTCATAATTCGTACTTTTAAAATTATTAGATTGAGCTAAAATGGCTTTGAATAAAAATAAAGACAACCAAAAAGAGATTTAAAAGTTTATTATTTAGAAAAACAAAACGAAATATCACAAGGAAAATATAAACTAATGTCACAAAACTTTAGCCAATTTGTTTTTGTTGTCTGTTTCTGTTATTATTGGATAATATTTATAGAAATTTCACAAATGGAAAATTTATCTTTAAAATTTTAATAGTTTTCTTATATGTATCTTAACAGTTACTTTGCTCAATCTACAGACAAACAAAAATTTGTGCTATCTTTGAGAACATATTTGATAGAAATAAGATTTAACGTCTGTCAACAAACTTGAATTGGCTTCACATTAAGTTCAAATGAAAGAATACTTCAAATTACTACAAAAACGAATCCCAAAAAGTAAAAAAAAAAAAAAATGTAAAGCAAAACACAAAAACAGTTTGTTTCCTATTATTGACAAAAACAAACAAAAGAAAATGAGAACTGGTGTGTAGGTGTATGTTTATCTCAGATACAAAACAGACAAAAAAGAGGAAGAATGAAAAAAAAATTTCTTTTGTGCTATTGTAATCTGAGTTTTCGAGAATAATTTCTCTAGAGATTTCAACGTCTCTACATCGTTTCAAACACTTATTTTAACCGTATGAAAGGAAAAAAAACTTTTTTTTTTTTTATATATTCTTTTGTTTCTCGTGTTTGTTTGCTTTGGAAAATAGCATTTAAATTTGTAAACAAACATGAAAAAAAAAAAAAAAAAAAAGAGGGAACTTCACGTTTCTGTTGATTGAAATTTTCTTTCTCTTCTTCAAAAATACTGAAGGGAGAAGCTTAAAGAAATAAGCGATGGAAGAAGTAAACATGTTTGTTTTTAAATCACAAATTACAATAAATAGAAAAAAAAAACAACTATTTCATTCCGTTAAAATGACTTCAAATTGTCAAGGAGATATTTTAGAACACATTATTTCGAAAAAAAAAGAAAAAGAATTGAATGGAGTTTTCAATCTTGCTATGTTAAAGTAAATATTATCGATTGAGATTTTAATTCACATGTGATTTATGTATATATAAGCATATGATATTCTTTTAAATATATTGCACGATAAGCATCCAAAACTGAAATCAACTGAAAATTGAATTTCAACTTAAAGAAATTTCTTTTATTCTTAAAAATGTAGAATTGAATTGAAATATAAAATGATTTTTAGTGATCCTATTCAGTAAGATGGAAAAAAAAAGAACAACTAAATTTCTGTTTCAAAATAAAACGCATTCTATTTTTTAAAGTTCTTATTTCTTGAATTACAATTTAATACCATTTTCTCCTAAATCCCTTATCTTAAAGGCTATAAAACAAAAAAGTCAAAGTCACATTTATAAAAATAAATTGAGCCTTCACATTTATTGAAAAATATTTTAGAACTTTTATTTGTCCATATTCTCGTTTTATTAAGAATTCGTTTATAATAAATATTTTTGACTACATCAAATATTATATAAAAAACATTTTTCTTTTTTAATTTATAAAATTCCACAAACATGAATAAACCTGCCATGCAGCTTGATATTGATGAAATTTTTAAAAATATGTCAGCTATTTAAACCACGATTTTATTTAATAAATTGAATGAATTTTAATGTTTTAGTTTTGAAAATTATTTTTTAATTCAAAGCTTTTAATTGAAAAATGTATTTAATATTAGTAGAATTTAATAAAGAATAAAATGAATCTATGTTTTTAAAGTAAAAATCATAAATTTTAAAAATAACTTTCAAATGAAGAACTGGAAAATAAAAAGAAATTTGTGTATTTCTTTCATCATTTCGTTGGCTATTCAGTAGATGTTAATGTCCACATTTGTAAGAAGATATATGAAAGTTGTATAATTGATGTAAAATATATGAACATGTAAAATATATGAACTGACGACATGTTTACAAATATGTTAATAAAAGTTCTTAATAACTTTAAACATAAAAAACGCTGTGATTTAGTTGGCCTAACACTTGTATCAACATGCCAAGTAATTAAAATATATTTTATATTGTGTTTTAGAAAGTAAGCTTTGTGGGGAGGAATTGTTTATTTGATGTTCCTCCATTTCCTGTGTAGTGAGCATAATAGTAAGGAATATTTCCTGCATAGCTGGATTTCTGAAAATAACGACTGTTTTAAATGTGCTCTGCTCACCAAGAAATTCCTTTTGCTTAGTCATTTATATATCGTTTAAATGTGAGCTTCAAGAAAATATGAATAGACTTTGAAAGATTGATCATCATTACTCAAATAAGGCTGCATTAATTATATAATCAGATTACAAAACTATAATAGCAGCTTTGTTACATTAAGGTTTTTTTAATATGGCATTAGAAGGCACTGTGAAACAAAAAGATATTGTAATTTCACATTGGTTTAGATTATTCGGAAGGATTATTTTGAAATGTGAGTATGAATGTAAATCTAATCAATATTTTAAGTTTAAAATTTTATAAAAAAATGTTAGTATTATACTTAAAAGTTTTAGTACTTGAAAAAAAATATTTTCATTTTTTGTTATTAAAAAAGTTTATATTTGTTGTCGATAAAATTACTAAAATTTTCTATAGTAACTTGAGTAAAAATTTTGCATATATAGTTTAACCTAGAATACCTTTTCCTAATTCTGAATTAAAACTCTCTAAATAACACCATTTTATGGTGGGGTCATAGATATTCTACACACAATTGTTAAATATGTTAACATAGTAACTCGTCCTATTCGTGGCCTGCAGCAATAACAGCATTTAGCATACAAGAGGCTTCAGCTTCGAATCCACTTGTGGCATTGCAATCTATGCTTTCAGAAACGAGATTACAACTATTACACCACATCAAGATATTATAATTGAAATAAAATCCATTTTGAGAATGGCGTGGCTAAAGTTTTGGTACCACAATTTTGATCGAACATCAACAAGTGTGGCATATGCTGAGTTTAAACCTTCTTTCCTGAATTTAGCGTACAAGAGGCTTCAGCTTCAGCTTCGAATCCACTGGTCGCATTGTAATCCATACTTTCAGAAACGAGACTACAGCTGTTATACCACATCACGATAATAGAGCTGAAATGAGAAACCATTTTGAAATTGATATGATTAAAGTTATGAGCAATTTTGAGCAAACATCAATAAGAGTGGCATATGGAGAGTTTACACCTTCCTTCCCTCCTCCATTTCGAGCCCAAAGAAAGACCATTCCGTTCTACAATTTTATTGTGTTCAATCTCAGGAATAAATACGGTGGTTTTCTGTTTAAGATCGTATATAAAGTTACGAATCAAGAATACTAGTTTCGAAAAACAAGACATGCTATCCATAAGACTGTTCCATTAATAAAAAAGAAAGATTTTCTGGGATTTTGACAGTACATATAAGCACTTTGCATTGATAACCAGGGTACTGGTGGGAATTTTCCTGATTTTCTTACATATGGCTCACAAAAAGTGAAGCAGTTTTCCCTAAAAAGATAACTCTCCTCCCTCTATCACCTAGCTATGGGCCGTTTATGGTATGCATAAACGGAACATGATGCTAACCGATGTGCAACAGAGAAAAAAATGGAAGTTTTGTATAAATAAAAGAATGGATCTTTTTTATTTGAATATCAGAAAAAAATATTTCACGCATATTACTTTCAAATCAAATTCCACTTTTATGTAAATGGATGTTTATGTTTCGTTTATATCCTATAATGCTGTTTTGAAATGTTTTGGCAAAGCGACATATAAAAAAAAACATTTTATATGATTTTATTTTTGTTTTCACAAGCCAAACAGCATTTGATTTCAATCATCTCCAAACCTTCCGAATATTATTTGTTTTAGGCATTAGCAAATAAGGGTGCGCATTTCTTTGACGCGGAATAATTTCGAAAAGCTTTGTTCCACGAATCTGCGGGCGAGAAGAACAATTTTTCCGCACCAAAACGTTCGAAAACGGAACAGCAGCATAAAACAAAGTGGCAAAATCTTTTGTTTACAACCGCTGGAGCCGCTTTTCATTCTGTTACATGAGGTTAAATAGAGATAAATGGGCAAATAAAAGGAGGAGGCAAAAAATCTCTGTCACGGAATAAACTGAAAAACGCTCTCTTTTTTTTTTTTTTTTTTTTTTTTTTTTTTACTTATTTATCTTTCATTCGTCCTTAGTTTTAGAAGCGGTTTGTCTTTTAGATTCTATTTAATGGAAACAACTGCAGTTTTGCAGATAAAAAAAAAAAAGACAAATAATCTCTCCAGTTGTCGTCAACAATTTAGACGTGGGGGCCGTATAATTTTGCATCAGGTCATCGTTGGCTGTTTAATTTCTTCATTCTTATAATAATGTTTGAAACTTATTTAAATACTGGGTTACTGTAAACTAATATAATTAGCATTTATAATTTTATTAATTTACTATTAAAAAATAGTTAAAAACTGTACGGGTATTACATTCATTGGCTTTTAATTTTTAATTCTTATAATAATGTTTGAAGCTTATTTGAATACTGGGTTACTGTAAACTAAGATGATTATCATTTGCCATTTTAATAATTTACATGAAGTTTACCATTTACCATGATATTACATTTATTGGCTTTTTAATTTCTTAATTCTTTTAGTAACATTTGAAAGTTATTTGAACAATTTTAAGATGATTAATTACATTTTAAAAACCATGAGTTTGCCATTTACAATTTTAAAAATTGGCTTTTTAATTTATTGGCTTTTTAATTTCTTAATTCTTTTTAGTAACATTTGAAAGTTATTTGAATACTGGGTTACTGTAAACTAAGATGATTACCATTTGCCATTTTAATAATTTACCATGAAGTTTGCCATTTACCATTTTAAAAATTACTTAAAAACTGTGCGGATATTACATTTATTGGCTTTTTAATTTCTTAATTCTTTTAGTAACATTTGAAAGTTATTTGAATACTGGGTTACTTTAAATTAAGATGATTACCATTTGCCATTTTAATAATTTACCATTAAGTTTACCAATTACCATATAAAAAAAATACTTAAAAACTGTACAGGTATTACATTCATTGACTTCAGATCGTCATTGGCTTTTTGATTTCTTAACTCTTATAACAATTTTTGAAACTTATTTGAATACTGGGTTACTATAAATTAAGATGATTACCATTTTCCATTTTATTAATTTACCATTAAGGGCACCATTTAAAAAAATACTTAAAATTGGGCAGATATTACATTCATTGGCTTCAGGTCACTATTGGATTTTTAATTTTTAATTCTTATAATGATGTCTGAAACTTATTTGAACACAGAGTTACTGTAAATTAAGACGACTACCATTTGCCATTTTATACCATTTTAAAAATACTTGTTAAATAAATTGTTTACCATTTTTAAAAAAATACTTAAAAACTGTACGGATATGGCATTCATTGACTTCAGGCCGTCATTGGCTTTTTCATTTCTTAACTCTTTAATAATGTTTGAAACTTATTTGAATACTGGGCTACTACAAGTTAAGATGATGGCCATTTGATATTTTAATAATTTATCATTAAGTTTATCATTTACTATTTCAAAAAAAAAAATACTTAAAAGCTGTACATTGGTTATTCATAGAAATGCGATAGGTTTGATTTTATTGTCAACTAATATGAATCCATGAAATTTTTACTTGATTATTTTGTCTTATATATATTTTTTAACTTCACAATCTTAATTTGACATCCTGATCATATATTTTTCTATTTGTCATTCTATGTAAATTTTCTTATTTGTAATTTTCTGTACACGTTAAGAGGACATCATTTATTAAACCAAATATATATATATATATAATATATATATATATATATATATATATATATATATATATATATATATATTTATATATATATATATAATATATATATATATATATATATATATATATATATATATATATATATATATATATATATATATATATTACTCAGCATTCCTCTTTAACATGTTGAGCACTATGATATGTAAAAAAAAAAAGAACTTACCTAAATCTTTCTTCATTTAACTTACAATTTACATCTTACCTAAAAGTTTAAAATTTTAACTTCAAAATACAATGTATAATTTAATCTATGTCTTAAGGTTATAAAATATCTTCGACTGACTGTTGGTTGTTCACATAATATAAGAAATATATTTTATTGGCCATAAATATTCTTTTAAAAGAACGATATAGGCAAAAAATAAAACAGAAAACAGTTTAGTGCAATATTTTTTATTTCTGACATGTTTCAAAATCAGAAGGTTATCATCTTGAAAGTTTACGAATCACCAATAAAGAACACATCATAATGTAGTTATAGACTTTCACATAGACTCATAGTCTTTCACTCATAGATTATAGATTTCACCCATAGATCATTTCTCATAGAAATTCACTTATAGACTGAATTTTTTTTTTTAATAATTTTGCGAATAGATATGAATTTATTTTATCTATGGACCTCCTGTGCTATTAAATTAATGATGATAATACAAAATTATTTCAATAAAATTGAAATAGTATCTTTGATACTGAATTTCCGCAAATTTTGATTACATTCAACTACTTATAATGATTAGCAAAGTTCAAGAACGATTATATGGAAGCTTTGATAACTTTTTATATGGAGGATGTAGTGTCCACTTAATATTCCATAGACATCACAGATGGGATTACTGGAGCATTCCTAAACTATGTGTAGGGATAGCTTTCCTGGACAATTGCCCCAACTTTGCATGTTGAAAGATGAAAAAGCGTAGAAAATCGCACGTTTAATTGTTGACTACACAGTCACTGCCGTCATCCAATCTCTTCGTTTCTGAAAGAATTGCACATATTTAATCTCTACTGAAACGCAATTTGCAAATGGATTTTAAAATTTAATTACATTAAATGCATATATTTTTTTATATACCAATGCATTTATTTCTACAATTAAGCACAACACCATTACTTTAAATGCATATTTTTACATTATATGAATTACATTAAATGCATATTTTTTTTTATATACCAATTCATTTATTTCTACAATTAAGCAGAACACCTGACATGCTGAGCAAAAATACCTAAGATATTTTTGGTATATGTTTTTTGTTTTATATACCCACTTGCGAAAACTCTTTGTGCAATAAGTACACATACTTAATCCACATTAAAAATAAAGCAGATAGTTATTATTTTGAAAGCGTTTTCAATACAATTATTGGAATAACAATGATTGGAATTTTAATTTTTATTGTAAGACAATATAATTATTGTAAAAGTAGTCCCATATTGATAATTTTAACATTTTTTTAAGAATTAATTTATCTGATTAAAAATAAATGACTGAAGATATCCTGCCTGATATAAAAATGAATAATAATGTATTTCATTGAAAAACATATTTTTTTTTTTCTGTTACATGACTTCAATATCCGCTGTGAAGTAATTATTCGATTGTCTTGTAATACAATACTTAGATAATATTTCTTATGATAAGGGAATATTAGGTAGATTTAATTCTGAACTCGTAGTAAATGTTTCTTTTTTTGTAGCAGTTTATCAATGCTAAGGATATAGAAATATTTTGATCATATAGATTAAAATGGGCATTGAAAAATTGGGACATATTATCATAGAATAGATAAAATTCCTTTGTATGTGATCACGATTTGCAGTTTCGTTCGATAAAAAAGAAATTCTGATTTCATAATTTAGCATGCTTTAATATTAAGAAAAAAAGATCTTCATTTGTAGTTAAATGGATATTTATTTTACTTTGGTATGCAAATAGAATTTTATTGAATGTCACACTGAATTTAATGATTGTATTTTATTGAAGTTACCAATTACAGAATTTTCTGTTCTTCACATAATTATTAGCGGCCTGATGATCAACTGTCTAGCACTCTGGTGCTCGAGGTTGTTTGCAGTGGTTCGAATCCCCTTTCAACCGTAGGTACTGGACTGTTGGAAGAATAGCTGATAACCTTATGAATTAAAAAAGAAAATCAAATCCGGTCTCGAAATCTGCGCCAGTAGACAGACGGCTTTGGTCCACCATGGGGCTGTTGCACCAATGAAGATGGAGTCATCTACCAATTATGAAGCATCTAAATATAAATCTGACCATGAAAGTTGTCCAGGGAACATAATTTAACTACAGTATTTGTAATATAAAGTATAAATTAGAAGCAAAGGTTTCTTTTACACTTCTGGTTTATAATTAGGGAATCCACCTGAAACCGTAGGTCCCGGTCTAATACGACTGTAAAACGTTAGGCGTAGAGCTGACAACTCTATCCCAACGAAAAAAAAATCAAATGTAATGTAATGTAAAAAAGAAAAACGTCTCCTGTTTCTAAATCAGCCAGTAGGCAGACAGGCATGGTCCAACATGGACTGTAGTGCCCGGAAGTTAGTTAGTTAGGCTTATACTTAAGAGAATAATTGAAATTTTGCTGTTCTAAACGTTAAAAGTGAACTGATCTGTACTGGAAAATCTTAACTTTATTGCATCAAAACCTTACCTTTTTTTCAAAAATTGCTGCTGAAAAAGGTATATAATCTGGGACAAATGATGTGGTGAAACATTTCTGTATCGGAATTTATTTCATTGTCTCACTAATTATTATCCCACGTGAATTGGACCTTAGGTAAGACATACTCTACACGAAAACAGAATAAACCTAAAAAGGCACCATCTCCATTCTTCAACTCGACCCCCTTTGACATTCCACACGTTAATCGCTGTTTGTTTCTCCCCGTGACGAATGGTCGCGTATCTTCCATTCATTGTTTTTATCCCTTCTGCACCCGATTCTTTACACGCACACACACACACACGGCGAAACAATCAACTTTATTCCCTTCAGCTGAGCCATTTAGGCGGCTGTTAAAGCGATTCTCTCATTTATTTATTCTTTTCTTCTGCTGCTGCTGCCTTTGTTTTATTTCTCTGCACTGGTGTGTGGAACACCCTCTTGTATCGTGGGCGAATTAACACCGATCTCTTGCAAACGAGGTTTTGAGATTTTTCTGCTCACGCAGAATTTCTGGAACCCACGCTACCGTAAAAATTTGCTTAAGAATTCTTTTTTATTATTATTATTTTTCCTACGTAGATGGGTGCACGGTTGGATTTTACTGGTAGATTAAGAGCGCTCGCTGCACGGGTTGTTTTTTAGTCGCCAGCATAGAACTTTACGATTGAGTTGTTACAAAGGCTTGTTATTTGAATGATTATAACATTGGTAAATTAAGTGGTTTTGAATGCAAAAAGATTTGTTGGCGCGCGAATTCAAGAAAAAGAGAATTATTGTTTGTTCTTCAAATGTTTTGACTCTTGTTGCAAAAGCAGCGAAGATATTGCTATTTGCTTAGATATCGTTGGATATATATAAAACCAGAGGTTTGTTTGTGTAAGTATTTAAAACATAACTATAATGCAATTTCGGTGCAATGCTTGTCAGCTAGAGTTGAAATTTTTGTCATTGAATCCATTCTTTTAATTCTAATTCGCAATAGAAGTCTGAACCATGGAAGTTATCCAGAGAACATAATTTATCTATGGTATTGGTAGTATAAAGTAAAAAATTACGATCAAAGGTTTCCTTGGAGCTTTTAGTTTATACTTAGAATCCACTTTAAACCATAGGTTCCCTGTCTAATATGACTGTAGAGCGTTGGTTGTAGGGCTGAAAAAAACATCTTTTATCCAATATGGCGTGGTCCAATATGGACTGCCGTGTCGGGAAGTTAGTTAGGTTTATACTTAAGAAAATAAGTGGAATTTTGCTATTCTAAAAGTGAAAGATGAACTGGGGTCTATTGAAAATTTTCACTTTATTGAATGAAAGTCTTCACCTTTTAAAAAATAGCCGCTGAAAAAATTAAATAATTTGTGACACATGATGTAGTTGTGGTAACATTACGACACATGGTGTAACATTTCTGTATCGGAAAATTTTTCATTGTCTCACGAATTACAGCCCCACATAAATTGGACCTTAGGTAAGATATACTCTACATCAAAACAGAATAAACCTAAAGGCACCCTCTCCATTCTTTAACTCGACCCCCCTTTGACATTCCACACGTTAATCGCTGTTTGTTTCTCCCCGTGACGAATGGTTGCGTATCTTCCATTCATTGTTTTTATCCCTTCTGCACCCGATTCTTTATACGCACAGCGAAACAATCAACTTTATTCCCTTCAGCTGAGCCATTTAGGCGGCTGTTAAAGCGATTCTCTCATTTATTTATTCTTTTCTTCTGCTGCTGCTGCCTTTGTTTTATTTCTCTGCACTGTGTGTGGAACACCCCTCTTCTTATCGTGGGCGAATTAACACCGATCTCTTGCAAACGAGGTTTTGAGATTTTTCTGCTCACGCAGAATTTCTGGAACCCACACTACCGTAAAAATTTGCTTAAGAATTTTTTTTTTTCTTTTCGCTACGTAAATGGGTGCTCGGTTGGATTTTACTCTGGTAGATTAAGAGCGCTCGCTGCGTGGGTTGTTTTTAGTCGCTAGCATAGAACTTTACGATTGAGTTGCTACAAGGCTTGTTATTTGAATGGTTATAAACATTGGTAAATTAAGTGGTTTTGAATGCAGAAGATTTGTTGGCGCGCGAATTCAAGAAAAAGAGAATTATTGTTTGTTCTTAAAATGTTTTGACTCATGTTGCAAAAGTAGCGAAGATATTGCTATGTGCTTAAATATCGTTAGATACATAAAACCGGAGATTTATTTGTGTAGGTCACCATTAAAAATTAATTTATTAAAACTATAATATACAATTAACTATTTTTGGTGCAATTTTTGTCAGCTAGAAGTGAAATTTTTATCATTGAATCCATTTTTTTTTATTCTAATTGGTAACCAAAAATCATTAAAAAAACTGTTGGCTTTATGAATGTTGATACTGGCAAAGGATTTAGAAATGTTTCAACATTTGTTAATATTCAACACTATGATTTTCCATTAATTTTGATTTTCATATCTATAAGGGTTCTTACGACATCAAGAGGTTTATTCGGCAGTTATCGACAATGATTGCATTCTGTTTTAACATAATATAGCAATAAGACTGTGTGTTAGGAAAAATTTGTTCTTTTATATAAAAGTTTGTATATGAGAAAATAACGATCTCAGTTTAATATAAGGCATTATAAAAATTCATACTCGTACTTTGTGTAAATAAGCTACGTGAGGAAAGTGTATTTTAAATGAATTATTACTTAAGAATTACACATTAATAACGTATTTTGATAACTTTCTTTCAAATAATAGATTAATTTAAAAATG
Source organism: Caerostris extrusa (assembly GCA_021605095.1). NCBI lineage: Eukaryota > Metazoa > Arthropoda > Arachnida > Araneae > Araneidae > Caerostris > Caerostris extrusa. The sequence goes on from BPLR01015173.1 coordinate 22,977, forward strand.
ATATTTAAATATTCCTGAATATAATAAAGCAGAATCGAAACGTTTGTTATCTACTTTAGTGCTTCCATACCTATAAGCGTTATTTTTTTCTTTATAATATATTAATATAGGGACTTTTAATATAAACGAACATTTAATGTACGGACAATTAACATAAAGTAAACTTTTTATGAAAAAAGTCTACTTTACATTAATTCTTTTAATTGCTTTTGCAAGCACCTTGTTTCCTTTATCTATATATTTGTTTATGAAATGATTGTCGATTTCCACCCATATGAAATACACTCATGTCCATAAATTAAGGATAATTCAGAATCACACAGAAATTGAACTCTAAAATAAAAATTTCACCTGTAGAATTATCACACACATCTTGAAGAAGAATATGCAAATTACAGGAAACCACCAGATGGCGCGGATAGTACGTCACAATGACGAGTGTAAGAGAGGGGTATATAAGGAATGGTGGCAAAGAAGTAAAATTGTTCACAAGCGCTTTAAAAGCCTTTCAGTGCAAAACCGCATAGTTATGGCACAAAGGAAGCATTTGGATGATTTTTTTTACGTGGTAGAATTATCGGACGACTGGAATGTGGACGTACCCAGCTGGAAGTATCCGAGGAACTTGGAATCGCCCAGAGTGTCATCTCCAGGCTTTGGTAACGATTCCAAGATGATGGTAATGTGAGTAGATGTTACAGCACAGGTCGCCCCCGAGTTACAACGCCGAATGAGGACCGGTATTTAGCAGTTACTGCCAAAAGAAACAGACGGAGCACAGCATCAGACCTGTCTCGTCAGCTCTCTTCAGCTACCGGTACGAGAGTTTCAAGGCAGACCGTGTACAGACGCTTAGGGCACATTGGTCTATATGCTCGTAGGCCTGTCAGATGTGTTCCACTTACCGCAACTCACTGTCGCCTGCGATTAACCTGGAGTAGAGCATTGTGGACACAGCAACAGTTTTCTGATGTGATGTTTTCCGGCGAGTCCAGGTTTAATTTGCAGTCTGATTCTCGACGGACTTTCATATGGAGAGCGCCAGGTACCCGTTACCACCAAGAGAACACCATTGAACGACACCGTTACGGTGGTGCAGGATGGCTCGTTTGGGGAGGAATTATTCTTGGTTCCAGAACTGACCTGCATGTTCAGAGTGTAACGATGGCAGGCCACATCTATCGGGATGTCATTCTGGAACAACATGTATGTTTGTTTCGGGGCGCCATGGATGCTGAATTTCTGTTTATGGATGACAATGCCCGTCCTCACCGTGCAAACATTGTAGACGAATGCCTTCAATTGGAGGATATCACCCGTGTGGATTGGCCAGCATACTCACCGGACTTGAATCCAATAAAGCATGTGTGGGATATGCTTGACCAACAAATTGCAGCCCGTCAACCCCTCCCACCTGTCAACCGGAACTTCGGAGGGCATTGCTTGATGAGTGGTGTAATATTCCCCAAGATCAGATTGATAATTTGATACTCAGCATGCTTAGGCGTTGTAAGGCCTGTATTGCATCGTACGGGAGATATACTCCATATTAACCATCATACTAACCATGTTATGCTGTTTTTTGTAAATAGGTTCTTTTTTTAAAATTTGCTCCAGGGAGTAAAAATCGCAATTTTTATTAATTATGTCAAACATATAGCATCTTTTTTGCTCTTTACCTTTTGTTTAATAAATAGACTTTACAAATAAGTCAGATTTTTTTTTCTTCTGTCTCTTTCTTTGCCTGAACTTCATTATCCTTAGTTTATGGACATGAGTGTACAAGGTGGAAAAATCTTCTTGGAAAGAACTAATTTTTTCTCCTTGTAGGCAAGTAAACATTGAAATCATTTTTTAATATGAAGATCAAAAAGTTAATGAGTCAAATGCTAATAAAGCAATTTCACCCATCCAAATATTGAAAAAAAAATTTTATTCATAAAGATAATCCTTTCACTCTTTCATCATAACTATTTAAATTAAACCTCACGAACACTTCCTTGACTAAAAAAATAAAAACTTCGTCACAAACACTTTCATGACCAAAAATGTTAAAAACTTCAAGATAAACACTTCCATCACTAAAAAAAAAAACAATAAAACCTTCATTACAAATACTTTCATGACAAAACAATACTAAAAACTTCTTCCAAACACTTTTATGACCAAAAATAATAAAACCTTCATCCCAACTCACATAATCAAAAATAATAAAACCTCTATCGCAAATACTTCCATGGCCAAAAATAATAAATCCTTCATCACAAACACTTTTATGACCAAAAATAAAAAACCTTCATCACGAGTATTTCCATGACCAAAAATAATAAAACCTTTATTACAAATACTTTTATGACCAAAAATAATAAAACGTTTATTACAAATACTTTTATGACCAAAAATAATAAAACCTTTATTACAAATACTTTTATGACCAAAAATAATAAAATCTTTATTACAAATACTTTTATGACCAAAAATAATAAAACGTTTATTACAAATACTTTTATGACCAAAAATAATAAAACTTTTATTACAAATACTTTTATGACCAAAAATAATAAAACGTTTATTACAAATACTTTTATGACCAAAAATAATAAAACGGTTTATTACAAATACTTTTATGACCAAAAATAATGAAACCTTTATTACAAATACTTTTATGACCAAAATAAAAAATAATAAAACCTTCATCATAACTTCCATGACCAAAAATAATAAAACCTTCATCACTCTGGCATCCTTAATCTAAATTAAACCTAAAACGCCCTTCTACTCAATCATCTGCCTATTGATATCTGCCTGGAGCACAATGGTCACTTCAGACCAGACCAGCAGATGTGCACCAAATCAAAACTCACCTACTAGTGCCTCCGAGAGGAAGCTCTGAAAGTCTCCCATCACTTTCCATTGTGTCCCCAAGAGCCCTTCAAGCTACAAAGCCCGGATTGATACAGAGAAAGAGGGTGAATTAGACCAAGATTAAGTCTTTAATTAAATGTCACATTTAGTGGGAGGAAAGGGGGCACTTCTAATGACGCCCCGTAATTTGTCAGTAGCCACAGGCTGCTTTTGAAATTCTCTGAACCACCCTCTTCCGCTTTTCCCCTTATCCCTAAAGGGGAGGGGGAAGGACAACTGAGTTCAGTAAGGGAACCTGGAGAGGGGGAAAGACGGAGTTGATTTGACAATGCAATTAAACAGTGTGGGTAATTCCAGCATGTAATTTGATTCATAGAAAAATCGTCTTCAAGAGTGGCTGGTGGTGGTAGGTGTGTAGAGATTTAATATTTCCCACAAAACGCCGATTAGGGGGTGGTGGGGGATTATTATTAATATTTCGGTTGGGATGAAGGGAGTGAAAAGGTTGTTCAAGTGGAAGGAAAAAGAAAATTGGTGCAACACGCGGATAATTTGGGGGAATTTTAATTCCTTTTTTTATTTTATTTAGAAATGGGAGAAAGATGAATAAGAATACAGGGAGGTTATTAAAATCTCAAATGATTTTAAGAGGCATCTAGTCTACAAAAAACCCCCAATTTTTAATGCCCAAGGATTCTATTTTATGATTACGATTTTATGATTTTAGGATTCGATTACTTGTATGTATTACATATATTCGTAACAGATTCAGCATTACACAGAATGCATCAGAGTAAGAGGAAAGTTATGTAATTTTTTGGGATAAATTTTGATAAAAATAAGTTTTAAAAATACTGAAAAGGAATGTAGAAATTCCTTTGATACTTATTAAAAATCAAAACTATGAAAAGAGTTACATATCTTGATGGGCGAAAAAATGTTTAAATGTATTTTATATGTAAAATAGAATTTTAGAATATGGTTGCTTTTTTAAATGGTAAAGAGAAAAATATTTCATTTAAGTAAATCTTGTTATAGATATGGAAAACACACAAATTAATTTAGAAAATATTGTTCAATAATCACAATTACATTCATAATTGCGGTTTCTAACATTTATAGTGTTTTGGTTCTACAAGAAATTTGGTGCATTTATTTATTTAATTAATTATTTTATTAATCATGTTTTTGTTGAGATAAAAGAATCAATAAAATAATTAGATAAAATTATCAGATTCAAATAAATATTTCAAGTTATTACTTTTGTTATTTATGATTGGAGCATCTATTAAAACAGTGGATATTTTGCAATATTATGTAGCTTACGTTGTTTTTAGGTTTTTAGGGGGTTTTTTTGTAAAATATACAGGAAGGCTATACAAGTAGTCTTTAAAAAAACGTTTTAACTATCAATATTCCGAATAAATTTTTGTTATCAAAATCAAATATATAAATATTTTTATATTTTAAAGCTTGAGAATTAATTACGTAATATATTTGCAATTCTATATTTAAATGGAAATTTTCTCGATTTTTCATTTTATTCTCTGAATTTCAGAAACCTTTTATTTTCAATTATTATTAAAATTTTTAGCATCACAAAGCTGTAAATTTTGATTCTTCTCTGGTCTGTAAATTCTGTAAATAGCTGTAAATTCTGTATTCTCTGGTGTAAATTGGAAATGTACTATATCTTTACATTTTTTTATTAGAGCATTGATATGGTATTTCTTTTTTAGAATCCTAAAAGTGTCATGCAATGAAATAGATTAAGAAATACCTTTGGCAAATAATAAGATATCTTATCTTCCAGCCGTTGAGGCATCTTATATCTATGTGGCATTAAAAAACGAGAACAGTTTTATCAAGGATGTGAAAAATAGATAAATACTATCAAATAAATGTACAATCTATATCAATAAAATTAATTCTGAAGTTTTGTTTTTTTATCGAATTTTACTCAAACTTATTTACTTGATTTTAAAAATGAGTGTCACTTCATTGTTCTAAAATACAAAAAAAAATCATAATTAACCAAAAAGTCGTCGTCTAAAAGTTAAAACAGGAATATAAAACTGTTTTTTAAATCTCCAATCAAAGTAGAAAGGAGTTACTGAAAATCATGAAAGAAAATGCATAATAAAAATACATTTAATACATCTATTAAAACATAACAATGAAGAAATTAATTAAAAATTTTAGTTATTAAAATGTATGACTTGAAGAGCTATTTTTCATTTCGTATTATTATCACTTATTATAGTTATTCTCTTATTTCTTATTATCCCACTGCTAAGTAACTGACTCCAAAATAAAAAAAGATTGCCAATAATTTCAAAAAGATAGCCAATTATTATTGTAACTTATGCAGTTTCATTTCATGCCATTGCAAGAGATAATAGAGAGTTTTTGCATACCGTACGTTAGTTACCGTAGGACGTTCGTTAGCTTTTTCTCCCTAGCGCACATGCTCATAGGAAACATAATTTCCTAAGAACATGCGCACTAGGGAGAAAAGCTAACGGACGTCTTACGGTAACTAACGTACGGTATGCAAAAACTCTCTATTAACGTTTGGCGATTGATAGTAGGGCCCTAGTAATAAAAAATATTAAACTTCTTAAACGATTAAAGGAATGTTGAATGATAAAAAATAATAAATTTAAAAAAATCATAATTTTTTTCTTATCAAATCACTACATTTCATTATTTTTTTAATTGTGAAGAATGTTATTTATTATTGATATATATATTCTATGGGGCCTGAATGGCCGAGTGTCTAGCGCTCTGGCGCTCGGTGCTACAGGTTTCGGGTTCGAGTCCCGGCGGTGCCATGGATGTTCGTAGTGGTTCGGAATCCACTTTAAGCCGTAGGTTCCGGTCTCCTATGACCGTAAGAGCGTCACGGAGCAGAAGTCAGGCTTCTACCTACGGGTGCTCCATCAGAACTTTACTTAAGTAGCTGAACCCCTCCTCCCCCGTTCCATGAGGGATACGACAACAACATCTATATTCTATAATGTAATGTTCCAGTTACAGGGAGATTTCTCAACATATCTTTCCATTAACAAATGCAGAACATGCCATGAAGTCATTCACTAGTTTGAATCTGAAATACTGATATGGTCATATCATCCTGTACTTACCCTTTTACAATTTGTCTTGGATTCATACTATCAAAGACAGGATGGCATACAGTATTGGGGGTAAATGTAATATGTAAAAAGTTGAACAAAATCATAAAAATGGTAAAAGTAAGGGAGTGAATAGGGATTTGGAATAATTTAATGGTTATTAATAAAACAAACTAGTGCTCGGTGCTACAGGTTTCGGATTCAAGTCCAGCGATGCCATGGATGTTTGTAGTGCTTCGGAATCCCCCTTTAAATAGTAGGTCTCGATTTAAAATAACTGTAGAGCTTTGGAGGTAGTTTGAGGCTCATGTTTTGGAATCTGACACTAGGTGACCTTGACCCATGTGACTATTGTGCCATTGAAAAAGAAGAATAAAACAAAATTTGTATTGTAAAAATGTGAGAATATAAATGAAAAGTTATAGATTTCGTCTTTTAATGTCTAAAACTTAATAATAGGATGAAAATATTTTTAAAAATGTCAGATAAAAAAAAAACAAGACTAAAAAAAAGGCAACGAATAAAAGAAAGAAATATGATTACAACCGATAACCAAATCATACGTAGTATGGTGCTATGTCAAACTTAATAAATCTTTAGATTTCATTCTCTCAGCAATCCTTATCTGTATCGACTCATGATCCATGGAATCTGAAATTCAAGAAAATTGAGTTATACCAATTACTGAGATCATAATTGAAAATATGCCACAAAAACTTCCTCATAATAATTAATGGATAAAATTATAAGTGTCTGTTCCATTGTGATACTTTGCACAAACGAGAGAATTTAAATAGGAATTAAAATTAAAAGTTTAAACTAAGAACAAAAATAAATTTGCTGGATCTAAGTAATATCCTGGGGAAAATAGAGAAGCCTGAAGCTTTCAAGAGGAGTGAGCCACCCTGAAGATTTTATTACAATTCATTTCTTGTCTTCACCAATGTAAACCAGTTTATTTTAATAAATTTTAAAAATAAACAACTTTTATAGAACTTTTTAAAGGCCAAAAAATCAGAAATTCAACAATTGAGAGTTTTTATTGTGTACAGTTGTTGCATAGTTGTTAAATACACTTCCATCTATAAATTACGTCTATTACTTAGATGAAACGACTGATCAAAATAGTTAAAAGGACAATATAATCCTTTGCAGAAATAAATTGAATATTTCATATACGTGTGAACTGATTCAATTCTGGCGCTCTGGGCCGCAGGTTTCGGGTTCAAGTCCCGGAGAGGCAATGGATATTTGTAGTGGTTCGGAATCCACTCTAAACTGTAGATCCCCTGTCTCATATGACTGTAGAGAGTTGGGCGTAGGCAGTAGGTAGACGGCTTTGATCTATCATGTGACTGTTGCGCCATTGAAGAAACTGATTAACCCCTTGAGTATCAATTTATTTGAAAAATTATTTCTTTTGGGATGGGTTTAATTTATTGGTGCATGGAATAGTATATAAAGACAGTAGATATTGTATTATAATTTAGAATAGTAGAATAAGAATAAGTATAGTCGAATTTATTTGAATGATATGAAATACATAATAATAAACTTAATAAACAACATCTTGTATTATAATAACCCCAAAATCTTCATTCAAGAGTTCTTTCAAAACACCTAAAGTTTCTGGATTATCACCTAGTCTAAGCAGACGCATAGATATCAAAAATTGCTCAAAATCGTTTTACATCAGACAGATTTTCTTTTTCCTGCCAAATCCCTTCCACTGACAATTCTTCACCATAACTGCTCGATAGCATCTGGCGCGTCTTTGAAATCTTAGTTATATTTCACTATCATAGATCACTTTCTCGTTCGCTATTGTCTGCGAAATTTTCCTCCTGTAATTCACTGTAGTCATCATCACATGATCGTATTTCTCAAAGTCTCCTCTTTCATTAATACTTTCGTTATCACTTTTATGCAAAATATATTACTTATTTCTGATATTTTGGGGCAGACTATCACAAACAAGGTTCGCTGAAGCACTGGAAGAAATGTCCTCTTAACAAATCACTATTGTCATGAACAAAAATGTATATATTTAATTTTGTCCTAGTTTGAATGATGAATCAGACTCGCCATCCCTAACTTAGGCAAAATAGGTGCATGACGAAATTCAGTCGTCAAATGTACCGAAAGGGTAAGATAAGAAATTCAATGATTGAAAAAAATGTTTATATCAAATTCTCAATTACTAAAACTTCATGGCATAATTGCAAGGAAATATTCTTAAACACCTGCTATTATTAAACTAAAACGCCTATTATTATTAAGTTTGTTTCTAATTCAAAGTTATAAATGATGTAATAATTTGAGCACGTTTGACTTTTGCATGTTTAGTGTTCCAAAAGTAAAACATGCCTTACTTCCAAAAATAAAATTCTATTAAAACTCAAAGCAGTGTCCAAACTAAGTTTTGAGCTCCCTCAGATCACATTGATTTGTTGAAGTTTGGATGGAACATGAAAGGTATCAGTTTCGTTTATCAGTTTTCGAGACAGCAGAATTTTGCTCGGGTGTTGGTTTTCAAAAGCTCATCAAAAGATTTGCAACCTTCCGAAGGACGATCGGAGGTTTGTTAGTAGTCGTTTTTAAGTCTAAAACAGTCATTTTTTTCTTAATCCAGCTACAACGCCTTGGTAAAGATCGAAAGTTGGGGTCAAAGTTTCAAATCTGGGGCTTAACTAAAACCATTCATATATGTGCAAATCAACTCTTAACAGTGAAAACAAATAAAACAAGTTTTTGGTCCAAGTAAAACAGAACACATTTGACTCTGATGAAGGCTATAGAAACCTTTTATAGCGAGCATTGAATTATAGAGGAGATTCAAAAGAATCTCTCCCCTCTCTCTCAAATCTCACAAATTGTTTGTGCTGTATTAATAGTTGTCTATTTTTTGAGGGTTTTTAGAAACTTCGGGACATCACTAAATATATCCCATAGATAAATATTTTAAAATGCCATCAAGTTTATAGCCAACTTGACGATACTTTTAGTCTTTCACTTTTTATTGTACACACGTAGCATATTTTTTGTAGAACGAAACATACACAACTGTATATTTTAAATTTTACGCATTAAAGTAAACGGTTTAAATAGAAAATAATTGTTAAAATTATCAATTAGTAATGAGTAATGCAATTAGTAATTAATAATGAGTAATTATTTAAATTATTACAAGAAATATTTTTTATACATTATGCAGTTTACACTTTTAAGAAGTATGCATGTTCTATGGATATTTATAAATAGACAAATTTTTTAAGCATATGCTTAGTGATATTTTTTTTATGGTTAAAATTAAGAAGGTATTTATACACTCAAAGATTTAGTTTATTATGTTATTTTTTATTCAAAAGCTTGCATTTCTTACATAATAATGTGACCAAAAACGAAAAATGATTATAAAGCAGAGATTTTCCTGAGAAAAATAATTGAAAGAAATTTAACCTTAATCAAAGTTCGCATTAAAATGCCATCTAATAGTGTACATATTATAAATACATTCTTATTTAAGGATATTCTTTTTAAAACTTTAGTTAGGAAAAAGTACTCATGCCATTAGAACATTTTTTTTTTCCTCTCTCTATTCACGGAGGAGTGTTTTTCCAGGAATAACCACTGTTCAGTCATTGTAAAAAGAGTTTTTGCAATTTTTTCTCATAAGGCTAATTATATTTTCCATTATAAAATGCATCGTAAGCTTAATAGCTTCTTGAGCAATTAACGTACGGGAATAAATTAAACACAAGGTATGAAGCAAAAGTCAATTCAGCAATTTAATCAGAAAGGCTAAAGAAAAGTTTTATGGAAAAAAATTAAACAATTCTGGATCATAAATATGCAAACTTTTCTACAATATGCAAAAGTTTCAGATGAAAAATATATGCTGACAGCTTTTGAAAGTGATAATAACACTTAAATGCAATTAATGTTACTAATGAGTTTTTTCATTATTAACATAAATAATAAAAACAGAAAAATATTAATGTTAATGTTTCAAAATTATTTATTTTATTTATGTCACTTTTAATAATTTATAAAGATATAAATTAATATTGGCTATTAATTTATATGTAGTATGAATATATCCATTAGAAAAATAGTTTAGCTTGCAAAATAAATTGTTGCATCAAAATTAATTTAAAACAATTACATCTGAAAAATAATTTTTAGTAACATTAATATAACAAATATTATCTTATTAATAATATACATTCACACAAATATTATATTTTATCATCAATTAACTTGGAAAAATCATTCCTTTATTAACGTTTATTAAACATATTGGTAAAAATGTATATTTTGTGATAACGATAAACTGTTGTTCAGAGAGCTTTAAAACTATTAAATTTGAATTTTTCATCCCTCAAAACCCCTAAAAGGAGTTTTTAAGACAAATGCATCAAAAGTTGATTTTTGCCAAATTTCAGGGTGTTTTGCCACATTTGTAGCATCGTAAAAGGACAATTTTTTGTTTCCTGAAATAACTGCAACACTGTCCACAGTTTTTACTTGTTGTATACGAGGCTAATGCAAATGAGTTACGGGGCCTGATGGCTGAGTGTTCGGTGCTCGTGGCATAGGTTTCGGGTTCGAGTCCCGGTGGATCCACGGGTGTTTTAAGGGTTTAGAATCCACTTCAAACCGTAGGTCCCGGTCTAATATGACTGTAGAGTATTGTGCATAGAGCTGAGAACCCTACACCATAAAAAAGAAAGCATCTAATGTTTCGGAATCTGCCAGTAGGCAGACGGTTATGGTGCAACATGTACTGTAGTACAAGGTAGTTAGTTCTAATCATGTCCATACTTAGTATAAAGGAATTTGTATGCGAAATTTCAGCATTAATGGATAATTTTTAAGGATTCTTCATTCTCTATATACGTATACATAGAGAGATTGATAGATAGATAGATATGGAAATTGAAAAATAATGTCATTTCTGCTCATGTCACTATTTGTCTATCATTTACCAGCTTATTAAGTACTTCAAAATCGTTCCAAATAAATTTTAAGGTTAAAGCCACTACTTGAAAATGAGTAAATCTTAAAATTTGTTTTGCAGTTTTGGATGAAGTAGCCTACCAAATACCAGAAGAGTCACATATCCGGCATTGTATATTTTTTTGAGTTTCATGACGATAGTATTTCAACAGTTATTACAAAAACATTTACGTTGTTTACCCAAATGCATTAAACGTTCGTAAATGTCGAAGGTGTTTTTCTAAGTCACATCCGGTGATTTTGATCTTCCCTACCCGTATCGATCAGGAAGATCAACAACTTTAAACAATGACATGTTAAGGGCGAAATAGAAGATAATCCTTGCAAAAATCCTGTCAAACATTTTGAATGAGTCTTGGTCGATTCTCCAACAACATTTGAGGCAGTTTGGTAAAGTCTGTAGACTAAGTATTTGAGTTCACGCATAATCTATTCAAAGAAAACGAAATTAACCGGTGCAAAAATAATCAGAGAGCAATAAACAAAATCCTCTCTTTATGTTTATGGGTTAAATCTCAATCAATTTAAACAACTCTCACAAGAAAGTAGTGCTTTTAACTAAAAATAACATAGAATTCTTTTCCCTGAAGTTTTATAAAGAATTTAAAAACATTTGTTATCTTATTTATAATCATTTCGATATATAAATTGAAATTCTCCGCACATTTAGTTTTCTAACCTTATCAGATTTCACTTTGACAACGTCATAACAAAAACAAATCCCTGTTGTTTGGAAAGAAAATAGAAAACCTAAATCACAAGAATTAAATTCTCCCCGTGACACACTTCACGCAGTGACGATGCCACTTCTAACAAAAAACAGAAAGAAAAAAAAAAAGAAAGAAGAAGAAAGTTAATAACTTCTCTTGTCATGAATTATCACAATTAAAGAGAATTTCAAAGCAAAACTACTCTTTTTTTTTTTTTTTTTTGTCACACCTTACGAAAACTATAAAATTCCACCAGGACGAAAACTCCTCTTCGAACTGGAGTAAATTAATTAAAAGCAAATGTCAGTACGGCTAATTCGATCACTTAAGCCAAGCATCCCGAGTTTTAAGGGGAAAAAGTTCTTTCACAAAATGTCATTTAGTGAGCTGTCAGGTTTCGTTATTTCTGTGTACTTCTGCTAAAAGGTGTCGAGTTACAAATTCGATCGCTAATTTTCGTCGCTCTTCTGGTGCGATTGATGAAAGAGAAGTTCTTTAAGTGCATTTCTTCGAATGGTGCGTTTAATTTCGTGTTCCATTTTGATTGGAACTCTCTTCGGTGTTTTGAAAGGTTTCAGCTGCTTTTATGTGTATCGCGCTTTATTGGTTCGATGGCGTCGCGTCTTTTGATTGAAAAGTGCAATTAGAAGTTTATTGTGAAAGATGGCGATGGATGAGTTACAAAAGACATCTGAATGTATCCTTATGAATTGATACAAAGTTTTAATTAAAATGGAAAATTATTTAGTTGGATAGTCGGAAGAATGAATCTTATATATAACCTAATTTTACCTTAGTTACATTTTTTAATTGTTTGAATTTATGTTTATTAGAATTTATTGTAAAAGCTGTCTGTAAATAATAATCCTTTGCATTATCAAAACTTTTGAATTCATTTGAAAATTATTAGAATTTTGTGAACTGAGTTTCGTCATTCTCTCTAGGGGTTCGCTAATTTGTTTACATCTTCATTAAAGGGTACCATTTGTGTGTGTTGTCAACTAATGAAAGATTGAGAAATTTTAAAGAAGTTTCCAGCCACTTGTATTCATTAGAGTACAGAAACAGAAGAAAAATAAAACAAATAGAAAGTTTTTTTAACAATTTTTATTTGTTTTATTGCCCTAGTGTCCTGTGAGTATACTCATTTTCAAAGCAGAAAATGCAATGTATGCTGTTAGTGACAAATATAATAATACTTTAAAAGAAATGAAGAAACTTGTACTCTGATGTTAGATTCCTTTTATACTGAATCATGAAAAACCCATTAATAAGTTTGGTTTGGTTTGGTTTATCGCTCTACAGTCATCTTGTGCACACTTTAGGCTAAACAGACTGGTACCTACAGTTCAAAGTAGATTCCGAACCACTACAAACACCCAGGGCACCTCCGGGACTCGAACCCGAAACCTGTGATACCGAGAACCAGAGCGCTAGCCACTCGGCCAGCAGACCCCAAACCCATTAATAAGGAAAAATTTAAATGAATATTTTCTTTATAGTGTCATTATTGTTGTTGTTGTGTCTAATTCTCAGTGTCCTGCCATTCGGGACGGACATCCCATGAGTAGTCTACTCATGGACTCATGGATAAACTAAGTAGTCTACTCATGGATGGAGGGGAGGGAAAGGAAGGCACTTCTGTTGTGATGGAGCATCCCAGATAGAAGTCTGATTTAGCCCCGTGCCGCTGAAGGAAGGAAGGCAGTGCCTTCCAAGAGGACTTTGGGGAAACTCACCCGTAATTGCTTATCGTATTGGCATTTTCGGAACTATGCTAATAGCTATTGAATTTTAGTAGGTAATTAGGTTTTTACATGGACAGAATGAACAAATAATAATTAACATATTTTGTTGATCGTAATATTTTATTAAAATTTTTATACGAATATAGTGGTATGCTTTAATCTTTTCTACTTTAAATTACTCAATTTTTACGAAATTGAAATTTAAGATACGATATTTTGCAATTGAAATTTAATTTTTACTTTTAAATATTTCTGTACTGTTTAAATACAAATTCCTGGAGAAAGAAAGTCCCTTTTCATTTTTTTATCTTAAAAACTAAAATTTCTTTATGTTCTTTTTAAAATATAATAATTAAATGCTACAATTTGATTGATGGTGATCTTTCAAATGCTCATAACGTTAACATTGTCATCTAATTAATTTCAGAAAGAGTTTTTAATTTATTTGATTAGAAAATTCCATTTACACTGATTAAGAATACTTTTTATAAGTAGTTGTCATGGAAAAATATCTAAAAAAAGACGTTCCAAAATTCCAAGCCTCAGAATGAAAGAACACATTAATCAATTCCGATATAATTTCAAAATTCTATACTTATTAAATAACTGCTGTTAGTTCACATATAATTTTAAAAATGAAAATAACTACAATTAGCATAACTACAACTAGGCATAATAATCATATAGTTAAAATTAATCAGCATTATTTAAATATAAAGTTAATTAAATGTGAACTATTATCAAGTGAAGAATACTTTTTAATTCAATTTTAGAACAAATTTAATATTCCTTTTTTTTAGTTAGTGCTTTCATTTTATCATATGAAATATGTCTTTAATTAAAATTAAAATTCCGACGAAGTGATTTTAAAAATACATTTTATACAATTTCTATATACAGCTTTAATTATATATTATCAATGTTGTTCTTTTATATAAATTTAATTAAACGCGTGTTTATTTGATACATTTATTTAAGTAGAATGTCTTTTAATAAACTTAGAGCATATAAAGGTTATTGTGCATTAATAAATTTAAAAGAGTATCTGTTATTATTATCTTTTATTTGATAAAAAAATATTTACCTCCTGTCCCTAATATTTATTAACCCAATTTTTTAAAAAATTCTAGAAACTTCTTCAGTAGCAAATTAATTTCTTTAATCTGAAAAATGAGGGATTCTCCCCAGCTACTAAAATCTCACGTCATTGATCCCCAGCCAATTGGAATCCTGAGTGGGCAGCAGATGAAGCTTCTGATTAGTTTGACTTTCTACAGCGTAAAATATTATTACCTAATAATACTATAAACTGGATTATTGTTATTAATTAGGTTTAAAACAATTATCATAACTTTTTAAATGTGATTTTTAATTAATCTAAAGAATTTACAAAAACTTTGTATTAGAAGATTTTTTTTAGTTAATGTGTAGATTAATACACAAAGAAACTATTTTACCATTCACTTCAAAACAAAAGAGTTACCTTACCCCATAAAGAAATTATTTTACCATTTAGTTCAAAACAAAAAAATTAGTTATTTTACCATTCACTTAGGTAGTTATTTTATGTAATAGTTAGTTAGTTACTTAGTTTTTTTTTATATAATTAATTTATTTTGTCATTCACTTATTTCAATTACAAATTATTTTACCATTCAGTTCAAATTACAGACATTACCTTACACCACAAAGAAATTACCGTCTACATCAGAACATTACATTTTTTATTTAAAACTTTCTATATTCGATTTTTTTTATTATTTTTTGTTACTATTAATAGTATAAACTATTTTGCAATTCCTCAATAGCAGCTATCTATGTTTTTGATGTAACGTTACTTGAATGCCTAAAATAATTTAATCATTTTCAACAAAATGAGGTGCTATTAAACTGCAAATACATTTCATTTTAAGCATATCTCTAAACAGAATTTATATCATTATAGTCATTATATCACAAAACAGAATTTTTATAACGGCAAATTAATAAGGGATTTTAAGCTACACTAAAATTAATCGTCACTAAAATTAATAATACCATCAATAAACACTGCTTTTACGTAACATTTTTTATTTTAATAAATTTTAAAAGAAAATAAATAATTGAAGTTACCGTCTAATTCTTTACTCTTTTTTAAAGCAATTTCGCTAAAAGTAGTTTAAAAGAAGAAAAATAAAATTATACTTGCTGTTAATACAAGAATAACGAACCTCAAAACATATTAAAAATGTTCCCAGAACAAGATATTCCTGAAAATTTGAAGAGAAAATAAGGCGAGAAGAGATTAAAAATAATAAGCAAACAATTGTAACAAAATAATAACAGACAACAAAGCTTTTGGATGAAAAACAGCGGAGAGAAAAAAACATTCTCTCTTCTTTTTTTAATTAGTATTTTCCGAGGACGTAAATTAAAATTCTAAAGAACTTGGAGAACGCAAGATGGTATTATTCTTCTCCACTATCACCTCTTTAGAAAATCTTCTTTTTTTTTTTTAAATCATCTTTAGTAATACACTGAGCTGATTTTTTTAATGTATTTTGCATACAGCCGAGCGAATTAGAGGACTTTAATTCTTTCATTATCACTTGATAATAAATTAGTTTTTTCACGATTATAATAGGAAGGAATTTTCTGTTTTTTTTTTTTTTTTTTTTTTACAAATTATTTTGTTCTGTATTCTTCTATAGAATGGAAGATATTTTTTTAATTTCTGCTGTTTTTTTTTAATAGAAGTGAACTTATAATATATTAGTTCTATCAATGTACGATAAGATATCCTAATATGCGATATCACTTCTATTCTAACAACATGGGAAATTGTATTTTGCATCTTAACTGATTTAGTTTTTAACAATAATTTTTTTTCATTTAAAGCTTCTTATATTCGATCTTTTATTTTTTATTATTATAAATAGTATAAAATACTTTTCAATTCCTCCGTACCAGATATTTATGTTTCGATTTTGCATTACTCTCATGTTTAAAATAATTTAATAATTTTCAATAAAATGAGATGCTATTAAACTGAAAATATATTTCCTTTTAAAAATATATCTCAAAAGTAGAATTTTTATAACGGAAAATTAATTTTGAATTTTAAGCTAAGTCACTAAAATTAATAATACCCTCAACAAACACTGCTTTTTGTGGCGTTTTTTATTTTAATAAATTTTAAAAGAAAATAAATATTTGAAGTTATCTTCTAAATTCTTTACTTGAAAATACTTTTAAAGCAATTTCGCTAGAAGTTATTATAAAAAGAAGAAAATAAAATTATACTTGCTGTTAATACACGAATACCGTTCCTCAAAACATATTAAAAATGTTCCCAGAACAAGATATTCCTGAAAATTGGAAGAGAAAATAAGAAGAGAAGAGATTAAAAATAATAACCAAACAATTGTAACAAAATAATAACAGACAACAAAGCTTTTGGATGAAAAACAGCGGATAGAAAAAAAAATTCTCTTCTTTTTTAATTAGTATTTTCCGAGGACGTAAATTAAAATTCTAAAGAACTTGGAGAACGCAAGATGGTGTTATTCTTCTCCACTATCACCTGTTTAGAAAACCTTCTCTTTTTTTAAATCATCTTTAGTAATACACTGAGCTTATTTTTTTAATGTATTTTGCATAGAGCCGAGCGAATTAGAGGACTTTAATTCTTTCATTATCACTTGATAATAAATTAGTTTTTCAAGATTATAATAGCAAGGAATTTTCTTTTTTTTTCGCAGATTATTTTGTTCTTTATTCTTCTATAGAATGGAAGATTTTTTTTTAAATTTTTGCTGTTTTTTTAAATAGAAGTGAGCTTATAATATATTAGTTCTTTCAATGTATGATAAGATATCCTAATATGCGATGTCACTTGTATTCTAACAACATGGGAAATTGTGTTTTGCATCTTAACTGATTTAATTTTTAATATTCTTTAAAGTTTTCTATTTTTTTTAAATGATTGTGTTTCTGTATGCACTTTATATTTTTTTTCTGACATTGTAAGAATAATTTACTGAAAATACAATTTTTTTAATTTGTATAATTTTTCAAACGACAAGAATTAATGAGTATTGCAAAAAGCCATTATAAAAGTTTTGAAAATCTTGTGATTTTATAATTTTCACATTGTATCCAGTAAATTAAAAATATTAATTTTGATTTATTCTAGAGACTATTCTGACATAAAAATTAATGTCTAATCTTTAATTATGTCTGATTAAAAAATTGTTTAATTAGATCTTATACCATATATAATGATGCTTATAATGTCGCGACCTATACTACACCTATAACGGTACTATAACGGTCTAGTATAACGTTTCAGTATAGGCAGATATAAAGCAAAGAAATCAACTTACCCCAAAATGAAATTATTTTACCATTCACTTCAAAACAAAGCAATTAATTCACCCCATAAAGAAATTATTTTACCATTCACTTCAAAAACAAAGAAATCAGCTTATGTTACAAAGAAATTACTTCAGAACAATATTTTTTTTTTATTTTAAAGCTTCTTATATTCGATCTTTTATTTATTATTATTATTAAAAGTATAAAATACTTTGTACCTCAATACCAGATATTTGTGTTTTGATGTGATATTACTCTCATATTTCAAATAATTTAATAATTTTTAATAAAATGAGAGGCTATTAAACTGAAAATACATTTCATTCTAAACACATATCTCAATACAAAAATTTTTATAACGGCAAATTAATTTTGAATTTTACGCAAGTCACTAAAATTAATAATGCCATCAATGAATACTGCTTACGTGACATTTTTTTTAAAATAAATTTTAAAAGAAAATAAATATTTGAAGTTATCTTCTAAAAGTTTTTACTTGAAAACCATTTTTACAGCAATTTCGCTAAAAGTAGTTTAAAAGAAAAGAAAATTATACTTGCTGTTAATACAAGAATAACGAACCTCAAAACACATTAAAAATGTTCCCAGAACAAGATATTCCTGAAAATTTGAAGAGAAAATAAGGCGAGAAGAGATTAAAAATAATAAGCAAACAATTGTAACAAAATAATAACAGACAACAAAGCTTTTGGATGAAAAACAGCGGAGAGAAAAAACATCTCTCTCTTCTTTTTTAATTAGTATTTTCCGAGGACGTAAATTAAAATTCTAAAGAACTTGAGAACGCAAGATGGTATTATTCTTCTCCACTATCACCTCTTTAGAAAATCTTCTTTTTTTTTTTTAAATCATCTTTTAGTAATACACTGAGCTGATTTTTTTAATGTATTTTGCATACAGCCGAGCGAATTAGAGGACTTTAATTCTTTCATTATCACTTGATAATAAATTAGTTTTTTCACGATTATAATAGGAAGGAATTTTCTGGGTTTTTTTTCACAGATTATTTTTTGTTCTTTATTCTTCTATAGAATGGAAGATTTTTTTTTATTTCTGCTGTTTTTTTTTAATAGAAGTGAGCTTATATATATTAGTTCTTTCAATGTATGATAACATATCCTAATTTGTGATGTCACTTCTATTCTAACAGCATGGGAAATTGTGTTCTGCATCTTAACTGATTTAATTTTTACTGTTCTTTAAAATTTTATGTTTTTAAAAAAGGAATTGTGTTTCTGTATGCACTTATATTTTTTTCTGACGTTGTAAAAATGATTTAGTGAGAATGCAATTTTTAATTTTTTTTATAATTTTTTTTCAAAGGACGGAATTAATAAATATTGCAAAAAGCAATTATAAAACTTTTGAAAATCTTGTGATTTTATAATTTTCACTTAGTATCCAGTAAATAAAAAAAATGCAAGTTTGATTTATTCTATCATAAATATTTTATCATAAAAACTATTCTATCACAAAAATTTAATATATAATCTTTAATAATGCCTGATCAAAGAAAAATATTTAATTAGAGTTTAATATAAACTCTAATTAAATGTAATGTCAAGGACACGGCCTATACTAGATCTATAACTGTTTCAAGAAGAAGAGAGCCGCTTTCAGTTTCATCAGAATACTTTAATTTTTATTTACAACCATATATATATATATAGAGAGAGAGAGAAAACTCTGTGTTAATACATTATTTACAAATTAAAATTAAAGACAGATTTGATTCACAAATCCAGTTGATTCAAAGGTCGGAGATTTTCAGAATTCTCGTGTCTACGAAGAATCTAATGCACCCGGTCTATGGTAAACCTTAATGTTCCCAAGGCGTGATATACGAAACCACAGGCCCACTTTGTAATCAGGCGGATTCTCCAGCCTATTCAGTCACTTCACGGAAAATAAAAGCAACTCTTTTTCTCGACTCGTCGCAAAACACATTACCTTTTTTCTCGAAAATTTCCCTTTAAGAAAATCCGTCAAGAGGAAGGGGTCAGCTTCCCTTTATTTCTCATTGAGTCGACACTTCCTCAGCCCAAGTTTTTGCATAAATATATCAAAACTGTTCAACTCATTTATGATACAATGGTACTATCATGGTATAATAGCATGATAACTTAAAATTTAAATTTAGACAAAAATTAATTGTTTGTGCAAATCGCAAAAAATATTTCATGTCTTAATTTATAAAATTATCTTTTAATTCAAACAAATACAATTATTAAGCGAAAATTAAAATACTTATGAGAAAAGAAATTATTTTACCATTCACTTCCAAAACAAAGAAATCAGCTTACCTCACAAAGAAATTACATCAGAACATTAAAATTTTTCAATTAAAGCTTCTTATATTCGATCTTTTATTTTTATTACTATTAATTGTATAAAATACTAAACAGTTCTTCACTAATGGGTATTTATGTTTTGTTGCGACATGGCTTGCATGTCTAAAACAGTTTAATAATTTTCAACAAAATGATATACTGTTAAACTGAAAATACATTAAATTTTAAATTTATATCTAAAAGCAAAATTTTTATAACGGCAAATTAATTTTTTGAATTTTAAGCTAAGTCACTAAATTTAATAATACCATCAATGACTACTGCTTTTACGTGACGTTCTTTATTTTAATAAATTTTAAAAGAAAATAAATATTTGAAGTTATCTTCTAAATTTTTATTTAAAAACTCTTTTTCAAGCAATTTCACTAAAAGCAGTTTAAAAGAAAAAAAAAAAAATTATACTTGTTGTTAATTCATGAATACCGTTCCTCAAAACATAAAAATAGTTCACAGAACAAGATATTCCTGAAAAGGGAAGAGAAAATAAGGCGAGAAGTGATTAAAAATAATAACCAAACAATTGTAACAAAAATAATAACAGACAACAAAGCTTTTGGATGAAAAACAGCGGATAGAAAAAAATTCCTCTTCTTTTTAATTAGTATTTTCCGAGGACGTAAATTAAAATTCTAAAGAGCTTGAGAACGCAAGATGGTGTTATTCTTCTCCACTATCACCTCTTTAGAAATTCTTTTTTTTTTTTTTTTAAAATCATCTTTAGTAACACACTGAGTTTATTTTTTAATGTATTTTGCATACAGCCGAGCGAATTAGAGGACTTTAATTCTTTCATTATCACTTGATAATAAATTAGTTTTTCACGATTATAATAGGAAGGAATTTTCTGGGGTTTTTTTTTTTTACAAATTATTTTGTTCTGTATTCTTCTATAGAATGGAAGATATTTTTTTAATTTCTGCAGTTTTTTTTAATAGAGTGAGCTTATAATATGTTAGTTCCTTCAATGTATGATAAGATATCCTAATATGTGATGTCACTCTTTTATTCTAATAACATGGGAAATTGCGTTTTGCATCTTAACTGATTTAGTTTTTAACAATAATTTTTTTTTCATTTAAAGCTTCTTATATTCGATCTTTTATTTTTTTATTATTATAAATAGTATAAAATACTTTTCAATTCCTCCGTACCAGATATTTATGTTTTGATTTTGCATTACTCTCATGTTTAAAATAATTTAATAATTTTCAATAAAACGAGATGCTATTAAACTGAAAATATATTTCCTTTTAAACATATACCTCAAAGCAGAATTTTTATAGCAGCAAATTAATTTTGAATTTTAAGCAAAGTCAATGAAATTAATAATACCATCAATAAATACTGCTTTTATGTGACGTTTTTAATTTTAATACATTTTAAAAGAGAATAAATTATCTTGAAAAACCTTTTTTAAAGCAATTTCGCTGAAAGTAGTTAAAAAAGAAGAAAAATAAAACTATACTTGATGTTAATACACGAATACCGTTCCTCAAAACATATTAAAAATGTTCCCAAAACAAGATATTCCTGAAAATTGGAAGAGAAAATAAGGCGAGAAGAGATTAAAAATAATAACCAAACAATTGTAACAAAAAATAATAGCAGACAACAAAGCTTTTTGGATGAAAAACAGCGGAGAGAAAAAAAAAATTCCCTCTTCTTTTTTAATTAGTATTTTCCGAGGACGTAAATTAAAATTCTAAAGAACTTGGAGAACGCAAGATGGTGTTATTCTTTCTCCACTATCACCTCTTTAGAAAATCTTCTCTTTTTTTATTAAATCATCTTTAATAATACACTGAGCTTATTTTTTTAATGTATTTTGCATACAGCCGAGCGAATTAGAGGACTTTAATTCTTTCATTATCACTTGATAATAAATTAGTTTTTTTTCACGATTATAATAGGAAGAAATTTTCTATTTTTTTTCACAGATTATTTTGTTCTTTATTCTTCTATAGAATGGAAGATTTTTTTTTTTATTTCTGTTGTTTTTTTAATAGAAGTGAGCTTATAATAGTTCTTTCAATGTATGATAAGATATCCTAATATGCGATGTCACTTCTATTCTAACAACATGGGAAATTGTGTTTTGCATCTTAACTGATTTAGTTTTTAATATTCTTAAAAGTTTTCTATTTTAAAAGAAGAATTGCGTTTCTGTATGCACTTATAATATTTTTTTTTTTTTTGTCATTATAAAAATAATTTACTGAAAAGGCAATTTTTAATTTTTATAATTTTTCAAACGACAGGAATTAATAAGTATTGCAAAAAGCAATTATAAAACTTCTTGATATCTTCTTGAAATCTTGTGATTTTATTATTTTCAAATCAATAGTTTCCAGTAAGTTAAAAAAATTCAATTTTAATTTACTCTAGAGATTATTGTATCATAACAATTTAATGTCTAATCTTTAATAATGTGTGATTAAAAAAAAATTGTTTAATTAGAGCTTATACTATAGATAATGATGATATATTAATATTGTATATTACTATTGTAACGTCTCGGCCTATACTAGACCTATAACAGCTTCAAGAAGAGGGTCACTTTCAGGTTCATGAGAACATTTTAATGTTTACTTATAAGCACTATATACATGTATACAGAACTCTATTTATAAAAAAGGAAAATTAAAGATAATTTGATTCACAAGTGCAGTTCACACCAAGGACGAAGATTTTCAGAGTTCTCGAGTCTACGTCGAATCTAAAAAACACGTAGTATGCTTCAGCCTTGTTTATTATTACAATACGTGATACACGGAACTACAAGGGGCTCACTTTGTAAATAGGCGGGAAATCCGGCCTATTCAGTCATTTCAGAGAAGAAAAATAACATTTCTGGCCAACTTGCAGCAGAACTCTCTCTCTCTCTTCTTTTTCAAAAAAAAATCCTTTTAAGACAATCCGTCAAGGAGGGTCAGCTTCCTCGCTTCTCATTGAGTAGATATTTCTCAACTCGTGGTCCATCACCAATCATGACGGAACAACACATTGTATAGTTCATATTCAATTACTTGTTTCGACCTTTGAAGGTCCCACAGACATTCGCTAATTTTATGAGTCTCATTATACATGATACCGTATATCTGCTATCAGATTTGAGTGGCAGGTTGTTCTCATTAGTACAAAACTCTAATTGCATTTCATATAAATACCCACAATAAAGCTCGTCTGCTGTCAAATTGTGATGGGTTTATTATATATTTACAGTTCTTTCACCTGGGAATGAAATGCCAAAACTCTTCTTGTGGGAAAAAAAATACTACACTATCGAAGCTTTTCTAGTTAATCTTAAGGTCTCTGTAGTATACAAATTACAGTGGACATCAAAAAAATTTCTATTTGTTAATTATTTCAATTTATAACATTTTCTTAATTATATGGATTTTGAATATATATTTTTTATTTTTGTAATATTGATGATTTAAATTTCCATTTGATTAATAATTTTTTCTTTGCAAATTTCTTGCATAAATATATCAAAACTGTATAACTCATTTATATATGAGTTATACAGTTATGCTCTATATTATGGTACTTAAAATTTAAATTTAGACAAAAATTAATTATTTGCACAAATCGCAGAAAAATATTTCATGTCTTAATTTATAATATTATTTTTTGAATTCGAACAAATGTAATTATTAAGAGGAAAATTAAAAAATACTTAGATTTACTACATACACAAATCTATAATCGATTATAGAAAAAAGCTTTTTTTTTAACTTATGCACAGTTAAAACTGCTGTATTATGGTATTGCTGTATTATAGCATATGGTATTTGATGTATTATGGCATATTGTGCTGAAACGCTGTCTGACCATCATCTGCTACTTCACGATCTTACGTAAAACGGCTCACCGAAGAAAAATAAATGCCTATATCAGGAAAAGAAAATATTGCCCCTCGCAAACTTGCACATTCAAACGGCAAACATACGATCTTGTATTTTTGCATTCGCCAGAATTCATTCCGTTACAGTTAAAGGCGTTTGCGGGCCCAGCTGTTTAAAATGACAACAGAACCCCGATAACGTTCCGCCGAAAACGCTGAAGGCGAAAGCCAGGTGAATAAATATTCCCTTTGGCTCAAAACAAGCCAGTTGAAACAAAAGCACAATCTCTGCACTTTTTTTTTTTTTTTTTTTATTCTGAACGGAAATTTGAGCTAAACTTTTTTTCTTTCTTTTCACCAGATAACAAAAAAAAAATGTCTGAAGTTCCGGTTTTGGAAAACAAAAGCAAAAATCTTCGAACTTTCGCCTGCCTTTTCGAAGCAGATAGGCGTTAAAATAGACGTTGAAAAACGAGAGCAAATAAATCAGGAATGCCCGTTCTAGTTTAAAACGAAAACAAAACAGAAAAAAAAAGGGAATTTTAAAAGTAGAACAAAAAAAAGGAAGGCTAACTTTGGTAACAAACTCAAAAGTGTTGCCACTATATACTAGGAGGTGAAAGTGAATGAAAATTTTATTCCTATTGAAAGTTACACCATTTTTTTTTCTTCTTCTATTGACTTTAATTTTATTCTTGATTTTCATAATCAAACATTATTATTATTTTTATTATAGGACGTAAGAAAAAAAAAAAAATCATTAGTTCACAAAGAATTAAAAATATTACAGAATTGCTATAAAAGTAGAAAAAAAAATTTGTACAATATTTTAAAAAAATAAATTCTCAAAATTCTCAATTATTCATAAATTCTCAATTTGAATTTTAATTGTTCTGTTTGTAAAAACTTTGCTATTTATTATCAGCAAATAATTTTAATTTCCTTTTACTGTATCATATTATTATTATTATTTAATTGTTATTATTAATATTATTTATTATTAATAATTTTCAAATCAATTCAATTAAATTTAAAACATTTCTAATTTCAATTACGTTTCCAGATTAGATGCGAAAAATGAAAATATTCGAGAGCATACCTATTGTATAAATAATTATGAATAACTGATATATTTTCACCTATTTTTTATATGTGTTTTAGTTAGTTTATGCCAGGGGATGGCCAACAAGCGGCCCGCCTTGAACATTTTTCTGACCGTGAAATTTATTACACTTTTACAAAAAATATATTTATTTTATAATGGTCAAAGTAGTGAAAACCAATGTATTAAAAAAAAAATAGATTATGCGTGCATTCATGTATTCAAAATTAGCTGTCGAAATGATGAGAAAAATTAACTTTGGTTTTAAAATAATATTCTTGCGCAAACAAACATTGCACTAATAAAATAAATATTTTTTAATAATTTCATTTTTTATTTCATTTATATTTAAATATATTTTATATTTCATTTTTAGTGTTGTATATTTCTTTACAATGAACGTTTAGTATCATTATTATTATATCATCTATGTCGACATGTAAGAAAAAAAGTAAACACAATAGTAATAACTCATTATGTTTCACTGTTTCATTCAAAAAATATCTATAGTGGGTCTGAATCTAATATAGAATTTTATCTGCGGCCTTCGGAGTTATGATGTATTCAAAGGGGCCCGCAGGATCAGTTGGGGTGGCCACCCCTGATTTATACGGAGTTCTGCCCCTACTGATATTTCATTAATTGAAGATTTAATAATATAGATATAACATTAGGTTATGTATAAATTAGAATAATGGAAGTTTAAATTAGTTGGAACAACGAAAGGTTTAAATCAGACATAATTTATACATTACAAGTACAGTTAAAATGTCTTAATTAAGATTTTAATTATAAAATTAGAATTTAAAAGTGCTTTTATTATTTCTTACCAATTTAAACTCTCAAACTATTTACTTTTTTTATATAATATTTTATTTTTTTTTTTCTTGAGTAAATAATATGGTTTTATCGATATTATAATAATGAGTAAATGCATATAGTAAATATATATTAGTAAATACATTTTTAACATCTTTGATATTTTGATAGTATTGTTTTTATTTTGATTTTTAAAAATTTGTTTAATCTTTTTTATGTTTTAAATTGAAAAACTTTTTTTACAATCTTCAAATGAGCAATTTATTAATATACTTAGTTTTATTAAATATTGGTTTTGTGATATAAAATATAGAAGACGATGACAGTTTATACACAAAAGTTAAATTTGTATCGCTAGCAAACAATTGCTTAATTCATATTTAATGAATACATTTTTTTATCTTTCCCTATAAAAAAACAGGGGGGAGTTAATTTTATCCTTTTTATTCATAAAAGTATTTCAACGAGGGAGAAAATATCTCCCAAAACGAAACTTTATTTCACACAACTGAGAAAAGTTTAAAAACTAATTTGTGCCTTTATCTAAACTTTATTGTTAAGCCCACGGCTCGACAGGAAAGCCAACTTTATTTCCGTCTGCTATAAAAGTTTTAAAGCAAAGCAAGAGAGGGGAAAAAGTCAACCTTTTTATACCATTCAGTTTAGATAAGGTTCGGAAACAGAATGTTGCCCAAAACTTTTCTATTTTTCCAACAAAAGGGCTTTCAAAATTTACCTCGGCTTCGTTATCTTAATGACCTTAGTACAATAGCGCCATCTATTGGCTAAATATATATACATCCGGAGAAAACGAATTTTCTTCCAAAGCAGTACAACGAGAATCATTTAGCTTGGAAATTGTTGAAGGCTCTGAAATAAATATTTTTAAAAATCATTTCTTTTTTTTATCTTTTCTTTTTTTTTTTATTAATGATGGCAGGTTTTCCTCTTAGAGTTTTTCTCTATTTTACATCCTTTGATAAAAATATTGCTGAATTTTTTAATTTTCTTTTCATCAACTATTTTTTTCATCTACAATGTGGAAATGAAGTCATTAATTATTTAGAGATAACTCAATACTTTAAAAACATACATGACTTAAAAACATACATGTATCTGTCTGATATTCAAGCAACAAGGATAAGGGAGAAAAAACGAAACATTTTAATAAAATTATTTAGAAAGGAAAATTAAAAATTAACGATAATGAAAAATTAACGATAACGATAACAATATTTAAATTGTAAGGTGTAAATCTACAAATCTGCATGTTGGTAATATGTAGTTGTAATAAACAATGGATCTACAAATCTGCATGCTGGTAATATATGGTTGTAATAAACAATGGATCTGCACAAATAAAAAACAATGAATGTTGGGAATATATGGTTGTAAAAACAATGAATCGGCAAATCTGCATGCTGGTAATATATGGTTGTAATAAACAATGGATCTACAAATCTGCATGTTGGGAATATATGGTTGTAATAAATAATTGATCTACTCATCAGCATGGTTAACAATTTCACATAATAGACTTCAGAGGAGAAATTTTTTTCTTTGGAAAAGATGATGACTTCAAAGGTGGTTTTTTCTTATATTCTTTTGTCTGTCATTTGTGTTACACATAAAGTAGATGAAGATGACATAAACGTACTAACTCGACGAAAAAAAAGTATGGTGCTAAAATACATTTCAGTCTATTGTCAACTTATGCATAAAAAAAAAAAAAAAATGACCAAATTCTGCCTTCGAAATAGCTACGACTCAGTTCGTCTTATTTGGACGTTTAAGAATATTGAAAATTTCCACGTTCATTTCCTTCACATTTTTTTAAAATTTAGATTGTATCGAAATTTTATAGGAAACTTACAATAACTTCTAATTGTTCTGAACAATGCAGATAGAAAATTATTTCGAATAATTTATATTCGTCGATATTTTTAAGGTTATTTGATAAGATGAGAGTTATTTGAGTCATTTGATAATCCTAGAGACCATCGTTAAAGATCTCAATAAGAGGATTTATGGCTATGATGTTTGAGAGTTCAATTTCATCACTGTGGAGTAGGACGAATTAGTTTAATTAATAGGATAGTTTCACGAAAAAGATCCAATATTTTGTATAGTAAATTACTTTTTAATAATTATTAATGAAAGTAAATTTAATTGTCACAGTAAGATCCACCATGTCTTTTCGAAACAAACTATATAGCCAACGGGGAAAAGTTCAACGTTGATAGATTTTTCTGTCAAAGATTGGTTAGCCCCGACGTTAGACAATGGCCTTTGCACATTTTTCCCGTTCCACCTTGGAACCGAGGATTGGAGAGAGAGGGAGAAAAAAGAAGTGGACTATCGAGTGAAGAGTTTCAGGTAGTACGGAGGGTGCGAAAACCCTTAAACAAATTAAATTATTAATTTGCACAGTAATGCTTTTAAGATTTAAAAGGTGATTCTGTAAATATTCGTAATAAAATTTTGTTTTGTGTGTTATGTATTGCAGTTGTGCAGTGCGGTCTTTGCAATTTTAATAAATATGACAGCTAAACATCTCGTTATTATTTTATGAAATAATTCAGTTTCTACCATGAAACAGCACTGAATGAAGACCGCCCCCATAGGCGTCCTAACCTGTGATTGAATTAATTAAATTTAATAATTATTTGAAACTAATGAAATTTAGCTCACTCAAAATAAATTAAATTTTAAATCCCCAAAAAATCCATATTATTTTCTTATCAAAAACTTTTTATTCCGAAGAATTATATTGTGGCGAATGATAATTTTTAAATATATTCCTATACATTGAAAGATATTAAAGCATATCTGAAACAATTTCAGATAGTTACGAAAATATGCGTGTTTCCTATAACATTTTCCAATTTGAGCTTTTAAATTTTCCAGCCACTTTTACGAAAATCATATTGCTCTTTAAAAAAATTTCACCCCAACTTTTTTTTGTCTGCAAAATGCATTACAAAACTACTTCTTTCCATTTTTCCTGGAAATGAGATTTAAAAAAAGAAAAAAATACCTCACGCCTTTGTTTTGGTAATAACCAATTCAAGCAAACAAATCGAGTTTTCCTTCCAGAGGAACTATAACATTTCCATTTCTACTTTTGCTTATCAATTCTTCTTTTTTTTTTTTTTCTTTCTATTTATTGTTTCCTGTTTTTAGAATGGGCCGGAACAATTTTCTTCTGAATTACCATGAGCGAGTTACGAAACAGATCGAAGAATCATTGAGGCGACAGTGTTTGTAATATAGGCATGCAGCAAAAGAAAATTGAAGAATAAGAAAAAAACTATAAAGCAGCAGCAACCAGATGAAAAAAGTTTGGGGGAAAAAAATATTTATTTTCCATCTACATATTTATTCTTTGCTTTTGGTTTCATAGGAAGTTATGCTCATGCATTTAAGAAATTTTGTATTCTGCTCGTGAAAATTTTGAGAACTTTGATGCTCCTTTCTAATAGAATCAATCTTAACAAATAAACGTTCTAATTAACTTAACTTTTGGTTTAAATAATTTAAAAATATAAACGGGAAATAAAAATTATATAGAATAAATATAATTATAAAAATTCAGAAGATTTTTATTGAAATTAGTTATTATTTGATAACAAAACTCATCAATAACCTCATTTGGAACATTGACAAAACTGTGATTTCTGTTGTTTAATTAAAGTGTAATGGGCAGGTTGGGCAATCAGATTGTAACTAGGTGTCGTTGGGTTGAGATATTTGAGACACAGGTTGGAGAACTCACAGCTTTATTTACACACGCACAAACGCATACAATTAGAGGCATACAATAGTTAGCACATTTAAAGATAGTTAATTATAGATTCGTCGTAGGACGTTCCAAAATCCGAAACTAGGCTACGCGCAGGGTGCGCTAAATATATTTCCTCTCGGGAGGAGAGTTTATAAACTAAACGTTTCTCAGTTGTACTTCCCCACGTGCAAGTGTCTCGAACCAACTGACCATTTCTCCTGGAAGGCCAAAGAGCGACGCTCTTGCCAGTGTAGAGGAAACACGATGGCAGAATTATTCTAAATGAAAATATGTTACAGAACTATTAGTTATAAAATCCCTCAACAATAAAAAAACAGAACTCCTCGTTCACTGTACAATAATATTTTATTAAATATTATGCTCCTAACGTAATTCTACATAATAACATTGCTTTCTGAATATTAAAGTGTTACACAGTGTAATTCGTTATTCAAATGATATAATGGTATCAAATGGTTCAAATGGTATAAAAAGAATTTTTCAAGATGTCATACTTAAAATTATATCAGACGAACTTGCTGCATTTTTTGTGAAAATTGTTAAGTTTTTTTCAAAAATATAAGAAATTTTTCATTCCTTTAAAAATTTCACTTTAGAAAATACATTTTTGAAAAGTTTTAGTTCTCTTAAAAGAATTCTATGAACTTTTTAGAAACCATGAATTTATTCTAGGACTTATGTAATATTGTTTACTATCTTTCAAAAAAAAATTTGCGATTGATAAATTTGGAAAAAAATTGCAGTATGTAATAAAAATATGAAACTTTATTATGAAATTATAAAAAATTTTAGAAACTGTATTTTCTTATATTTAAGAGCAAATCCCTTTGTCTTTTGTAAAATACTAGAATATTTTTCAATTTTGAATATCTCATGAAAAAGAACATATTGTAAAAAATATATCGAAGTCAATTCTGAAAACACAAGCAATACGATCTGTCGTGTCATTTTTTAACACGAAATTTTAAAATAAATTATTTTACTAAATGAAAATAATAGCCCTTTTCTTGTGTAAGGATTCAATGATTCTGCAATTAGCTTGCACTTTTCTTAATTAATAAATTTCAATAAAAATTTGTTATTTAATAAAAATGACCAATATTTTTAAAATAAATTGTTCATAATTCTATACCCTTTCTCTCATTTCCATGTATGTTGTACATGGGTGCTGAACAGAAACTATTAAATATATTTCCTGCACTTATTACTACCTACCTAATACTTAGATTCACATTGTGTAATCTGAAATTTGTTCAGAGGGTCTTTCCATCGATTTCTGACACTGCAACAAAGTTCCAAACACCAAACGAGAATCCAAAACTGGAAAGAAAAGGGGAGAGTAAGAATTCGTTTTCTGCCTCCCTCCCCCTTGTCTCCTGGGGTTGCTGGATTTCAACCAGTCGGAAACCTCAAAGTGAGTGGGAGAGGATTTTACTCCTAATTTACATATTCCATCTTCTCCCGGATTATCAGAATTGAGTTGAATGAGAATGAAAGAGAAAAAAAAGAATTTTTTTCCCCCTTCTCTTCCTTTGCTTTGACTTTAGCATATATCTGGTGTGTCGTCGCCTCTGCCTTTATTTTTAGATTTTGCAGTTTATGTGATTTTTATGTTTGTGACTGTTTTACTTTTTTTTTTGTTACCTTGAAAGTAAATTGGAAAAAAAAGTTTTTCTTAATGGTTTTATAATTATCTTAAAGAATGGTTGTGTTTAGCGAACAATTTCATGGTTTCCTGAAATTAAATTAAACATAAAACAGTTTAAATCTTCCAGGGAAAACGGAAAATATACGGTCTGAAGCCACAAAATATACATTTTCAAAAGAATGTTGTTAATGCACCAGATTTCAAACAGAAGACGAAAATACGAGAATTTAAAATACTATTCTGATGAACTATCGCTGCTGAGGTGCGTGTTCTTGTTGTTGTCGTCTGCTAGCGAATAGTTGTGTCAGGTGGTTTCGTGTTGTAGGCGTCTGGCGGATGGAAACACCCAATATCTCTCTTTATATTAGTTTATTTACAATATTAACAATATTTTACGTGCAATACTTAAATACACATGGCACCCTGTACCTCTTCTACAACATCAATTCTATTTTATACTTAAAAATCGTGAACACATCACATACTGTCCCTGACCGTGTTGCTTATTCAGACGCTCCTAGCGTTCTCCCTCGTCTCTCCACGATAACGTTCGTACTTACCAGATCACAGAGTATTGGTCACTCTGGCGTCTATTTAAGTGTATTTAAACCTACAATGTACTGTTCTTTAAAATATGATTCCAATTTGCTTTTTCATTATTTTATTTGACCCAATTAACACAACTACACCCTGACAACGCACACAACTCACATATAAATCTATAAAAATCTAGTTATAACATAATTTCAAATCGGTTTATACCAATTCCAAATGAGATCTTGCTTCAGCCAATTCCAATCGAAATCTGATTCATTCTTCCATCGGATAGGAAAGATACGCGATATACTTTCCTCTTGTAGGGATTATCATGTACTTGAGGCACGAGTTCATGAATTTTGTCTGCCTGGTGTCCAAACGATTCGAAGCCCCTGTTGGCAACCATTGCTTTGTCAGTATTTTCAGAAACGGAGGGACTCGATATCTCGATGTGTAAAGCATCGTAAGCAGTAAAGTCAGACTTCTTGATGGAAGTTTTTAGGCTTTTCTCTCATACGACATTCAAATGGTGACATTTGCCCTTCCTTCCTGAAGGCAATGTTATTCACTCAACGGCCATCGGAGAGTTGTTTGTGGCATGCATAAGTTGAAAGCGAGGCCTACTAATGTTCAACAAAAAAAAATTGCTTTTATTTTGTTCAATTTCTTCGCATGCCTATTATTTATTTTCAATTAAAACGCTAGCTTTTGATTTCTAAGAAATTGATCTTGGATAATGAAACATTAATATTTAAAAAAATTAATAAAAGCAACCAAAGGTATTCTCCCTACTCATTAAATCCCTTCGCCTATTACAGTAGGTAGTTTAATTCCAATTTTAATTATTGTTATTCAGTATTATGATTGGCTGTTTTGCTTATAAAAGAATTGAACAAATAATTAGAATGAAAAGTTTTGAAAATATTAAAAACAAAAGGTGTGAATTATTTGAGAAAATATAAATTACATTTATAAAGATGAAGTAATTTATCGATAATGATAAACTAATAAAACACTTTATTAATGTAAACGTCGAAATTTTTAAAATTAAGTAATACCTTATTTTTTTCTTAGATTTTTGATTTTAACAATATCTATTTATCTTTATATATATATATATATATATATATATATATATATATATATATATACATAAAATATATATATTAATTAGTGAATACTTATAATCAGGGATTTAGTTATATAAAAGTGAAACTAAATTCTTATGTATAACATCCTATGACATGCGGAGCATAGAGTACGCACTAATTTTATTAAAAATTTTGTAAATTAAAAAAGAGTCCGATCAGCCATTCATAGAAAGAATATCATCAAATAATCCACCTCAGATCCAACTGTAATCAAATTTAACTGGATAAAATTAAAGACTTCTATGACAATTGCAATTCTCCTTTCAATTGACAGTTATTGTTTTTCTTCTTCCGAAAATACTTTACTTCCTGGAACTATATTCATACTTCGTTTCCGGTGTAGGATTAGTTGAATTATGCTTTTTCTTATGCTTTCACTTTCTTTCTTGCTGACCTTGATTCCTGACATAGCGCTGAAAGATTTTACATTTATGTATGTATTTTTAATTATGTATTTGATATATTAATTTTTATATATATAATTTTTTTTATTTATTAAATTTTATTATATAATAAACTTTTTTATTTATTAAATTTTTTTTATTTATTATTTATTTACATTTATTTATATACAGTAGAACCTCTGTAAGTTGAACTCAAGGGAGACGCCAAATAATTCTGAGTTATAGAGTTTTCTGGATTTATGGAGTTAGTTAGACGAGTTAACATGTTTAGTTAGATGATTAACATAAATCATTTTATTAAAATCTGTTTAGATAAAATGAAATAAATTGTTAAAAATTAAAAAATTTAAACTAATAGTTATCCTATTTTTATTTCAAAACATTCGACTCGAATATATTCAAAGTTTGAATAGCAAACCAAATTTTTTATTATAAATTTTTTAATCAAAATTAATGTAACTGTTTTCTTAGTGTACATTTTTTTTTCTGTTTATGTTTCAGCATATGAGTAGAGTACTTTATATGTATCAATTATTATAGTTTAACAAATGTATAATAATGCATCATTTGGCAATGATACTTTCAATATATATAAAAAATACAATTTCCCTTAAATCTTTCATATAAAAGAATTTGAATTTCTGATTGAAAAAATTTAATCTTAAATTCATTTATGTTTAAGACTATGTCTAAATATTGTCATTCAATTTTTTTTTTTTTACGTTATTTGAACCATCCTCGTAAATTAAATACAAGGCAGAAAAATTTCTGAAACTTTAACATAATCTGGAGTGTGCCATACAAGAATCTAAATATCTTAGAAAAAGAAAGCAAGAAAAGTATATTTCAGCATCTGTATTCATACAACTCTTTTTGTTTCTTTTTCTTATATTTATGACCATAAAAAAATTCCTTTAACATTTCAAAAATGTTCCATACATACACATTTTGCAAAACTTAAAAAAATTCTAATACACAATTCATGCTTATATCTAAAAACTTCTAACTCATACATTCACAGACACTGTCATCTAGTACGTTCTAAAAAACCTTTGAGCAAAAAAAAAAAAGAAAAGAACTACCACCAAAAGCAAGACAGGAAAGAAAAAAAAAAAGAAGTCCCCTACTTTTACTGCTGCAAATAAGCATGAAAAGTTCTACCGTGTAACAGCTGCCTTGGAGATTCCTTGCTTTAGTCGTTTGGTCGACACTTTTTACCATCCCCCTCCCCTGTTTCTTAGGCGGAGACTTTTGTATTAGGGCGGTGTGGAAGCAGGAATATCGGCTGGTGTATATTAAATTATCGGTGTAACAGCTGTCCTCTTCGTCTGCATAGCAAAGCACCTCAAGGTCAGGAGATATCTTTGCCGCCATATTGATCAGTCTCCGTCGCTGCTGATGTGAGTTTAACTTCTTGCCCGATGAAATAAATTTTAGATGTATAAAATCAGTTTTTGATCGCTGCGAGTCAAGTCAACTTCAACATGCCGCACTAAGTGATTAGTGTGCCATCGGACAAAATTGCCGTTTTTTTTGCTTATTAGACTCACGCTCTACTATATATATTTGTTCAAATTTTCAATAGTGTTGAAACAGAAATACTTTATATTCATCAGTTCAAATACATTTTTTTTATCATCATTGGTGCAACAGACCCATGATGTAATACAGTTTTTTCAAATTTATTTACTTCATTATAAAAATTTAATTAATTACATTTAGTTTTTAGAGTTGAGTGCATGAATCCACCAATAGTTTGGGAATGACCAGATGTCAGGAAAATTTCAATTTTATTTGTGAGAACTTACTGTCAATACCCAGTGAAAAACGGCTTAAATGGATTGATTTTTAAAAAAAGTCCATTACTTGTTCGAACCCGAAACCTGTGGCACTATTTTAAAGCATTTTTTATAAAACAAACAGATTCAATAGTTATAATGAAATGCATATGATAGAAATAATCTTCAAAATTAGTTTTTATTTTTCTTAATTGTGCAATAGACCCATGGTGGAGCTAAGGTTGTCTGCTACTGGCAGATTTCGAGACGATAGATATTTTCTTTTTACGGGATAGGGTCGTCAACCCAACGCTCTAAGGCGTATTTAACTGGCGTATTAAACCTTCGGTTTAAAACTGATTCCAAACCACAAACATCCATGGCACTGCCGAGACTCAAACCGAAACCTGCTCCACCGAGAGCCAGTGTGCTAGTTTTTTATTATACTACTTAAAAATATGGAGTATTACCATAAAGTATTCTTGTAAAGCAGTATATTCGAACTTTTTTTTCTCTGCCGTATCCCATGATAAAACTTTTTATTTATGAATACTCTTTTTCATAACCCCCCGCTCTACGTAAAAAAATTGTTACATAGTAATGTTCTTGGACTGTCGGCAAATTTATAAAACAATCAAATTGATGACACTCATAGGGCTTCCTGTTTATAGGGAACAAACACGAAAAGAACAAAAGTGGGAGAAATACAAGGCACTATGATTGGTGTGGCGGACAACCAATGAACAAACATTTAATCATTTACGCCTATTTCTTTTTCCTCTTTTTTTCAGAATTTTCCGCTATTACTGATATTATGTTCACGCACCAACAACAATCCGCTAGTTAAAAAATAAATTGTCTTATCCTTACTATACGTTCTTCATTTGATCATCTCTTCATTTTAACACTTTCAGTATAATCAGTAAATCTTTTATCTTTTGATGTTTTAAAAAAGACAAAAAATAAAACCTATGGAAAACATATGAAATATTAAAGATGGTCATATCATTTCGAGTTCATCCATTCTTGACAGCTTGAAAGTGCTGGATAAATCTTTGATAAAGCAAATTAATCCTAAATAAATAGTGCCGAAATTGAAAAGTTCCATACAGATAACCTTTCCAACTGACCAACATGCCATATTGCAAAGATGAAACATAATAGAATAATAATCTTGTCTTTTTAAGTGTGGGATTATAATAATATTCCAATACAATTGAATTAAAACTATTATATATATCATTCTGGGGCCTGATGGCTGAACGACTAGTGCTCTGGAGCGGCAGTGCCACAAAGTTTGGTTTCCGAGTCCCAGAGGTGCCATGGATGTTTGTAGTGATTCGAAATCCACTTTAAACCGTAGCGGTGGTCCCAGTATAACATGATCGTTCGGCGTAAAGTCACGACAACCCTACCCCCGTAGATAACACCCCCTGTCTCAAAATCTATCAGTAGGCAGACTGCCTTAGGCTACCATGGGGATGTAGCGTCACTGATAATAATGATGATATGTAATTCTATTGCGACAAATATATTGAAATTTCTAGAAGATTATTTCATTGTGTAATGAAAGAAGAAATAATTAAACATGTAATTCTAAATCAAGTCACAGCTATCAAGCGTGACATATATTAAGTTTAAAGATTAAACAGGGGCCTGATAGCCTACTTGGGTTCGCATGTTTCGGATATGAGTCTCGGCGGTGTAATAGATGCTACAATGGTTCGGTTTATTTCTATCTTTACTATTTGAGTCAGTCAAAATCAATAAATTGATTCCGTAAAAATTTTTAAAGGATGGATTTATTTGAGACCTAATGACCGAGTGAATGGTGCTTCATGCCACATATGTTTCAGGGAGACCCCTATGGTGTCATGGAAGTATGAAAAATAGTTCCCCTTTAAACTAATAGTAGTATGTAGGACTGTAGAGCATGCGTGGGCGTAGGGCTGACAACCCCATCCGTAAAAGTTAGCATCACGGAGCCAAGTCAGACTACTACCAACAGGTGATCCATCACAACGGAAACTGTCCTCTCCCTTTCCCCTTCCATGAGACCCCACATGGGTTCTTGGACTTGGTCTAGAATGTTTCAGTCTACCAAGTGGGATAAAAACAACAAAGATTAAACACAATTTTTTTGTTTTTATAATTTTAAAAAGCTGTTTTATTCTGTACTGAAAGATTTAATCTTTTGCCTTCTTTTTCAAATTTATCAATAGTACATGATTTTTTTTTGTTTCCATAGTATCTGATAAAAGGGACAAATTTAAAGAGAGAAAAACGATCAACTGCACTTAAGTCTCAATGACTTTTTGTTTTAAATTAAAATCAATATTTATTTTCCAATACTTTCGATACGAAATATCCGTCCAAAAATGTCGATACATTTTATCATCAG